>VZSC01004239.1:80839-159948 GCA_013398225.1 Steatornis caripensis
ATACAGCCTAAAAGTCAGTTCATAAATTATGTTTAGAAAGACAGAAAATATGCTGAGCTGTAACATTAGATAAGAACCTTGTTTTAAATAAATTCCTTTTATTGTTTTTTTTTTAATTTCCAAGCATTTTCAATTTGAGGTTTGATGGTTTTTACCTGTAGAATGCTAGTTATAATGAACCAATAACTAATGCATTAAAAAGAGGGTATTTTACCCTTAATCCTGGAAACAGCTGCAATAATAATTCCCCAAATATTTTTTGCTATTGCAGCACAATAATAAGCCTAAGTGTATATATAAACCTGTAAGAGAATGCAATTTGGTTCACAATTTCATTATAGCATTTAATTTCTACAATTTTGGATTGCAAGGGTAAAATAAACATTCATAAAACATAATAGACCAAAACATTCTATAAATTAAGCCTCATAATATGTTTAACTCCAAGTGATTTACATCAGAGGTAAATTTTTACCAGTATCTTTAATGTTCAGGAGTAACGAAGAACGAGGAATATATGATTTTAAAGCAGAGAACTTCAATAAATGTGGAGATTTTAATTCGCAGGGAACAGTGCAAACATTTAGCTTGCTTTTATAGTACGCGTTTGTGGGTTTTCGCTTCTGCCTTGCACACCCACTCACCAACCTCAGCGCTGCATTGTGGATTTGAATGAAGTGAAAAGCTCAATGGGTAATTGTCAAAGCACTTTCGTTTCTCCCACTTTCACGCAAGAACCAAATAAAGTCAGGAGAGTTTCCCGCTTTTCACAAACACCCAGGAATCGGCAGCATCCACCTGGAGCTACCGAGGAGCGCAGCTGAATCTCGCAGATCACATCTCCTGTTTTAATTCCACAAATGCACCTTGGAAGCAAGCACATTCCTCTCGAGTTTCGGGATCTGATGTCAAAACTGCCCACCACCTAGCTCACGCAAAAATCTGTTTACGCACGTTCTCTCTCTCGCAGTATTACAAAAAAGAAATGTCAGTAATAATCAAGTGAGGGTGCTGAATTAAAATCTGAAATCGCTAACAAACCGATCTGTACAAAAGTGTCAGTGTTAAGATTTCCAGACTGGGGGTTGTGCGACAGAACGAGTAGCTCAGACAGAAGAAAACAGCTCTCCACTCCGGTACTTTCACCCCGTTAATCTCACATGTGCTTTGCCTCGGATTTCTTGCTAGTTTATTTTTAACCTCTGCTACCTTGTGGGAAGTGGGCTATTGCGAGGGTGCTCGCAAGCAAGGCTCCGATTTTGCAGATGGACGTAAAGCAGTCAAATGAGGGCTTTAAGAACGACTTTTTCAATTTACTTTGAGCTTAATCTGAAGTGGTTTAATCACAGCTTGTACACATCATCTTAAAAATTGTTCCAAGGTGGGGGGGGGAGAAGTAACAATCATGTAGAAAATCATCACGACAGATGCCGGTTCCCATGATCCCGTTTACACTTTTAACATCACTAATGAAAACCTATCTGGGCAATACCTGTGTCAGTGAGGTGTCAGGTGGTCATTTGGCAAGACAGAATAGGAAGGAATCAGATCAGCATTTTGAGAATGGCTCACTTTTCTTTTTCCTTTTTTTGTGTGTAGAGGGTTGTTGGGGTTTTTTTTCTGGTGGTTTTTTTTTTTTTTTTTTGCACCTGTTATTCTAAAATTTCTTTCAGTTACATTTCAAAACACTACAGTTGGGATCTCCTTGCCAACCTGAGATGGCATAAGCCTGGGTAACAGAACAAAATGTGAGAAGGTCCTTCTGTCTTTAACGCCTGTTCACCAATGAATCAGCCTCCAATTAATCTGTTTCTTCAGTAGGAGTTTAATAAAAGTCAAGCACACACATGTTCAGTCTTGTTTAGTATTAAAGCTGTGTTAACATTATCTGCCTAGCCAGGTCAAAAATCTTATATAATTAAATGCCAGAAACCATTTCAGAATTTTAAGAGCTTTACAATTTTCTGTAAGTAATTGATTATGCAAGGCAGGGTAGTTTAAATTTAAAACAGGATAGTGATGAGTGTGATGTCACTTTTCATTACATATTTCAGAAAAGTTTGTTTCATGGCCAAAGTACACATGAAAACGTAACTTATTAGATTTGCTATTTTGCATTTTTATGAACCAGAAAAAAAGAATCAGCAGCCTAGATTTCCTTTCCACATCATGAAATATAAACTGAGTAGGTTGTGCACATCCTGAATTTCCACACTGTCAGTCAGGCTATCCGCTATTATCGCAGAGTAGGTTTTACCCTACTCAGCTATGCTTCAACCTTGGCTTGGAAAAGCAAGGTATTATAATACAAGGATTATACTATGTTAGTCCCTGCGAGAAACGAGATGGGAGTGGCACCCATCAGGCCATACAAAGAGTTAGATACCCGTGGTCTTAGGTCATGATGCTACCTGTAGTTCTGTGTAGGCAATCAGGGGGCTTTGCTTGGAAATATGTGAGGAAAGTCTGATCTCCAAGTAAACACAAGCTCTCTGTATTGATTAAAGTTCAGCTTTTCACCCTTCAAACGTGGCTGTGATATCTGACCGACAAAAAAAGGTTGAGCCAGAAACAAAAAGAGGGAAAAAAATAAACATATTAATCACAAAGACATTTTTATGAAAGGGTGATCGCATCTGAAACACTGTCCATAAAATCTACTCTTTGTATTCCAGTTAATGGCACTGAAGACACCGTTTCCAAAGAAAGTTAAGAGCAATTTAATTCCTGCTGCACCAAATGTTCAGCAGAAGACATGGTTTCAGGCACCGTGCTGCATCCTCGGTCCCCCCCACAGGCACCCTCTGCTCCCGAGAAGAGAGAGGTGGTCTTAGCTTTTCTTCTCCATCTCTCTTTGAAAGCCTTCCTTTTTCTCCCTTCCCTTCCCATGGCTGAAAATCACGAACTGCAAACCTCTGCCTACACGATTCCTCCCAGCCTCCCCAAGACGAACGAAGCAGTGGCGCATTCTAATGACATAACGTGATGCATAACACGCATGACAATGTATAACAACACAGAGCCCCACCATCCAGGTTTCTTGGCCTGTGCCAATAACGACATCCAAAGGAGGAATTAGAAAAGTCATCAGAATAAAAATCCATAGAAGGTCTTAGATCAAAATACCATCATTCTCAGGTACGAGGACAAAAAGAAAGAAGAAAAGTTGAGCATGTACGTTTAAATGGGAGATTAGCTCATCACACTAAAGTTAAGCCTCTTCATAAGTTTTGAAGCATAGTAAAAGCATAGAAAGAGAGAGTCAAAAAAGAATCTGAGGGACATGAGAGAAGGGGAAACAAAAAAAATAAGCCATTAAAAATAGAGCTACAGAAAACTAGGGATGCTTATAGCAACGGAGGACAGCCAGCTTTGGATAAACAAAGGCAGTTTTGGAAGTGGCACAGTAAAAATAGGTCTACTATATATAAGTAGAAATTAATGTGATGGAAATGATTTAACAAGCCAATACACTGTACTCCATACGGTGCAATGATCATTAAGCTGGTGAATGGGGGCTAATGTGGAAGAAGCAAAGCAATGTATAAAAAGTCAAATCAATACGGCAAGAACAGACCAGCATGCAAGCAGAAATAAAGACAATCGAAAACAACAGTGCTTTTAGTATAGTGACCCTATAAAATAAAGCTGATCAATATACAGGTAAAGGAACAAGCACCGTAGTCACAGCAGACTGAGATACAAGCAAGTATCAGTTTAACGAAAATATATTAGTTCATTCTGTCAATAGGGTCGGACGGGTTGAGTAATGCAAAGGACGGCAAAACAGAGCATTGTACCGATAAAGTAGACAATAACATAAAAACCTCAGACAAGTATAAAAATAAAGGGAAGCAGCCCTGCAATCTCTGTCAGGCTGGCAAGCTCACGCTCAGCAACTTCAAACTATACAAGTTGCTGTTACTTTTTATTAAAAACATGATTAGATTAATAACTTTCAGTTCCCATGACATGGACATCTGGTAGCTGTGGCTAATAGAAAAAAAGGCAGATGTCAAAGAACTTTAATTATGACCTCAAATGACTCTTAATATTCTGTTACTTGGTTTATACAAACGGAAAATGAAGTACAGCAGTTTCGAGATGTGAGCAAACGAGACCATTGGACGTACCGTTTTTATACTGGGTTGTATTCATGTGTATACCTAAACCCATTTTTTTCGTACTTATACTGGCCACTGGTAAAACCTTTGCTTTGAAATTTCCAGATTAAAAGCATATTGTATTTTTTTTTCTGTTCCTGCATTTTTCTGTACTCATTTCGGTGCATGCGATAAACTGTTTTCCAGTTTACTTTTGAAGTAATTAATTTCAAAATTCTAAGTTTGTGAATAAATCACTTGTTTTTCAGAAGAGATCGTTAAAATATAAAATAACCGTTATAACCAAAATACATTAATAGGATGTTGTAGCTGCTGCCTGCTTGACACGAGGACATCTGGAGATCTGGGCAGTGCATTTGCTGTGTTGGTATGTGAACTTTACTTGAGGATTAGAACAAAAATGGCAGCCTCATAAATGTCTGCACCATCCTTCAGAGAATAGCGGGCAACATCCCTAACTACAGTAATGAAAAGTTGCGGTTACAAAGCACATTTTGAGGAGAGGGAAAGAAACTCTGCCGCTTTTGGACTGCAGCTCTGAATGTCAGGCTGAAAGTGGGGGGTTTTTTCTTACTCAAGTCTGTGTTAAAAATCTAGCTAATCCTTTGCACATCTATACAAACATGAGTATAACTATTACCCACCTACGTGGGGGAAATGGAGGCAGAGGCGTAAGGCTGGGGTGTGATGCCATGTGGTGGCACGGCCAAGTCACCACGAAAGCCAAGGGTGTCACCACCCCTTGGGGAGCTGCATCTCTCACCCCTGCAATGCTTCACTCCTTTGATGAAATTCAAACAAATTCTTACCACGAACTCTATCAGTGTGATGGTTTTGCTTAATTTGAGGGACCCTGAGTGCTAGAGGGGGGAGCAGTTCCTCTGTGGAACAGCGATGCTCAGCGCGGTCCCCATCAGCACGCAGCGACAGAGGGGTTAGCTCTGAATTAAATGAGTTGACCCAAAACTGCAGTCAGCGGCGGAGTAAGATATAAATAAAGCACGTGGTGCCTTGAAGGCCTGAGCTCTGACGGCGAATCCTTGCACTGACTCTTCCAGGGTCTCAGTTAACAGCCACCGCTGCCTAAATTATCTCCTGACAAGTCCCCGTCACCAGTGTTAAAAAGATATATACGTTAAAGATTGCACCTCCACACTGGAAGCCGTGGGACGGCATAACGGCGTAAACAGTTCTCTGCAGTCATACCTAACACAAGTATCACATGGGTACGAATCAACAAGGGTAACATATTTCACTACAGTTAATTATCCCGATTTATCCCAAGAAACTAGGTTTTAGGCTGTAATCTGTGAGGAAATCTGCTGTTCTAGTCCTAAATCCTCCTCTCAGCCTGGTGATTATCAACTACATTTTTGTACAGGAGGGAATTAATGCCACATACTGCCTAAGCAGCTTTGAAGTCAAAAAGGCCCAGACCTGTAATAACTTTTGTGCCGCGTTATTGATTGAGGGGGGAAGCGAGGTGCCCGCGGTCGGCGGCGTATCCAGAGGGTTTGCATGCCCTCCTTCCCCTCCGCAGCCCGTCCAGCCCTGTCGCGAACCCCACCATTACCTCTCGGCAGGGAAGCCCAGGTACCTGCCGATGCCGGCAGCGCCTCGGACCAGAGGTAACAAGCTGGAATTACAATGCGTCCTGATTTTCCCATCTAGCAACAATCAATACAGCTTTAGAATTTGATAATAAGGAGACTTTTCAGAAAATAACCGTGTTTGCGGTGAAAGGCCGCGCACAAAACAGAGGTAATTTTTTTTTCCTGAGAGTACACGTGTGACCGTTCCAGCAACATTTACATTTAATTTGATTATTAAACACTGTAATTCAGGTTTTACACATACGCATGCACGCACGCACGCACACATGCGTGTTTTGCGCAACGCCTGTCGGCAACCCCAGACAAGGTTTTTATTGTAGGTGGTAAAGCGAACTGGGAGGAAGAAGGGGAGGAGGGGGGAAAGGAGTGGGGGGGGGGAAGAGAAAAAGAAAGGGGGGAAAAATATGTGGGAGAAGAAAAAAGTGAAGAAAAAATGAAAAGGAGAAAAAAAGGGAAGGAAAATAATAAGGAAAGGGAAAAAAAGGGAGGNTGTCGGCAACCCCAGACAAGGTTTTTATTGTAGGTGGTAATGGAAGCAAGCACATTCCTCTCGAGTTTCGGGATCTGATGTCAAAACTGCCCACCACCTAGCTCACGCAAAAATCTGTTTACGCACGTTCTCTCTCTCGCAGTATTACAAAAAAGAAATGTCAGTAATAATCAAGTGAGGGTGCTGAATTAAAATCTGAAATCGCTAACAAACCGATCTGTACAAAAGTGTCAGTGTTAAGATTTCCAGACTGGGGGTTGTGCGNGGAAAAATATGTGGGAGAAGAAAAAAGTGAAGAAAAAATGAAAAGGAGAAAAAAAGGGAAGGAAAATAATAAGGAAAGGGAAAAAAAGGGAGGAAAAAAGGGAAAAAATATCCTATCTGGAGCCATGCATTTATTCAAAAGCATTTCAATCTGCGTGCACATCTTCATCACTTCAGTGATAATTAAATCTGGGAATCACAGGTGATGTCCTCGCACAGTCTCTTTGCCGGGCTCCCACCGGGCCAATGAAGCGGGGCTCCCTGTGAGGCCTGTTAGCACAGATCAGGTGGTAATGTGGAGGGACAGATGAGCTTTAGCTGACAGATGGCAGGATGACCTGGAAAACCTGCCCCCTTTTCTGGGATCAGGCAGCAGCTGACAGGTATTATTTCATAAAATAACGTCTAAAAGGAATCGCCAGGGTCTTCGCATTAATCTGAGGCTGCAACCAGCCATGTAACGTTTATGTCAGAACAAATCTGTCTCTATGCAGGAGAAGGAAAGTGGTTTTTGATGAAGTTGTTCATAAATTTTAATATAATATGCCTGATGGTGTCAGATATAGTCTCATATCTCTTTTATATTTAAAAGCTCTAGTGAAACATAGAAATATTCAATCTCCAACAAGCTACTTTTAAATAACTAAAAAGTTAACCAAGGATTCCTTACCGCTTTTCCTCATTTTCAGCAAAGAATTTGCATGTGTAATCTCCGTGTTTTTAAATGAAAACATCTCAATTGCATGAAATCCTTTTTGTAATTGGTACTAAACAAAGGCACCACTAAAGCTTCTGCAAAGTTGTTTTATAAAAACAAATGAATAACTGAAGCGGGGAAATAAAAAAGCAGCCTTACGTGAAGCTGCTTATCAGCAACGACTTAATTAAAAACACCTTAAAAATAGATTTTTTTTCCCCCTCTTTAGAAACTTGAGCTACGTCTGCTTTGAGGAGTGAAGTATCGCATTGAAATGCCCTCTCCAGATACATGACATTTGAAAGTTTAGGCACAGATGAATATTTGGGGAATTCAAACACCTGGATCGGGTCTGGGCTTGCCAGCCCTCCAAATCTTTTTACAAACTAGAGAGAAAGCAAGGTCGTGCTTCCCGCCTGGCTCCTTCCTTGATACGGCACCAGCTAGTTCAGCTACACCCTGATAAATTCAAGACTCGGTAATCGGCATTAATATGCAAGCAAGTATCAATCCGAAACCTGCTAATGAAAATGATTACACTGTTACATTCATCTGAATCTTGCATGAGCTACTGAAGGGCGCATACCAGCAATACGCACGTCTCACTGTCTTTGCGGTGCCACCTTAAAGACCCCTTGTTCACTTTTTTCGCTTTTATCGTCTTTTAGTTGCAGAGAATCACCTGCTTAAATATCTCTAAGGGTACCAGTAAAAAAGAAAAACAACATACATAACAGATGCGCGAGTGAACCTTGGGATGAATGTATTATGGATACAGAACCATCATCACACACCTCATAATCACTTTTTCACCTGCCCATCTGGTGCAGACCTGTGGCTTGTTAGCAATGCACTCGGATAGAGGAAAACGTGCTTATCTAAAAAGAACAATTAAGCAGAAGCTCGAACAGTGCAGTTAGCGTGATTTGCGAAGGAAAAACGTGATGGAGGAAAACAGACACAGCGTCTTGCCTTTTGGAAAGGTACGCGCAACACTTCCACATTTGAAAACGTAAGAGGAAAACAGCAAGTTTTTTACTCAACTTCAACAAAACCACGATGCCTTTTTAAAGAGGACCTAGAATGTGAATACCTTCCAGCACAGTATCTTCCGTTTATTCGCCAAGCAAGAGCAGAAAAGACAAAGGAAATACGAGCCTCACCTTCAATGCCCTATAAATAGATCTAAATTCTGACCTAGAGAAATCAACTTTAGGCTCAAGAGGTTGATTCATCACCTTAGACTCTTCATTAAGATTGCAGTAATGGTTTCACAGTATTGACACTTTTCCAATGGAACCTAGGTTACTGTTTCATTGTAATCAAAAGATGAATCCTTTTAATCACCAGTAAAATAGACTTAAAATCAGAGCAAGGAAGGTAGAAAAATTATCACAGCACTGCCGCTTTATGAAATTTGCTCTCCCTTTGGTTCCTTTTTGGTATTTTTCCACCGTGAATCCCCTTCCAGCAGCTAAATCTACTGAATCTCTTGGATTCTTGGTTACTGTGGATGTCTGAACAAGCAAAATCTCGTTTACCTTTCAGGCACTGGACATATGACAACACACGGGCTATCAGAAGACACCTGCCTTCCTTGAGATACACACTGAATTAAAGCCATAGTTTCCATTGATATTCATGACAGTTACTTAGCTGGGTCTGCTACAGCCAAGGAAGACAAGATATTTCCGTACACCATTTATCTTGCTGTACCTGACCTAAAAATAGAAAACCAAATAGATAACCACAGATTTTGTGGTAGCTCTTGTGTAATAATCCTTGAGTCTACTTAACTGCATCAGGCACAAATGTTGCTCATGTGTATGAAAAAGTTCAAAAGATTGTGCTTCCTTTTGCTCTATTTCATCCTATCAGTTGAACAGGGAAAAGTAACCAGAGAGTTGTTCATTACTGATTTTTTTTCCAAGTGTCATCTCATATAACTTGCTCAGGCCAGAATTAAAATACAATTATAGAGAAAAAAATTACCTGCATTAATTTATAGTCTCTCATATACAGAAAAATACGAAATTAAAACTTGAATGCAACAAATTCCACCTTGCTTAGCTTTAAAGATGCCTCACATGGCGATGCAATGATGTTGCACCACCCATGCACTTGGAGCTCAGTGATTCCACAGACATTTTTAAAAAGTCTGAAATACATCATAAGAGCAATTTATCTCCTCACTGATAATATGAACTACTACAAGTGTGTTTCAAGGAAACCATTTACTTTCGTACCAAGGCCCATGAGCAAGATTCTAGTTTAACAGCAACATCAAAGGGTCCCAATGTCCAAGTAGACAGAACGTGTACACGTGCACGGTTCGAAGCGCTACAAGCGTGTTACACTGTCAAGGTAGACACAAGGTCTCCAAATTTCATCAATTAATTTTTTTCTCACCAAAATTTTATTATTAATAGAGACAGTGAAAATCTCTGCATGTATGTAAGATATATAGATATGTAAATCAATATTTACGTAAGAACCTTTATACTCTCCAAGCCAAACCTGGTTTGTTTGATTGGTTGACTAAGCCTGCTGTATTAACTGGCTCTGCCTGTCATAATTAAAAGAACAATAGGGTGTTTCTCAGGTCTGTTACTAAAGTTTAGGCACACCAGAGTTTTGAAGTTATCATATAAGAACACAGTTAATTTCATCCCAAAATAAAAATAATACTGGAGGATTTCCATAGCGGAAACCTCAGTGGAAATCCATTCTCCAGTGGCATAAGAAACACTGACACAAATCCTACATACATATGGATAATTTGTAGGAATCAGACATTCCAAGCCCTTGCTTGAAAAATATGTTGTAGAAAGTATATATATCTCCTTATTCAAAACTCCAAAGCCATATTTTGTTTACTGATAAGTTCATTAAGAGACTTGATTGTCCTTACATAAGAAAATTCACTAAACTGTTTGATGCTTAAATTCATAATGTGAATCGCAATCTGTAATCTGCTTTTGCTCTTTCCAGTGTATACCCAGTTCACATAAAGAATTCATACCCCTTGTATTCAGTGGTGCATATTGCCCCACCTGTACATTTAATTCAGCTAAAAGACACTTTGACTCGATACACCAGCCCTTTCTGGAGTACAGAAGACAACAACTCCCACCATCAACGTCTTCTGTTACTTTTGTTAGTCCCTTCACCAGATTTTACTCAATAAGGACGCAATTTACGCTCTAAGTGAAAAAAAAAATTGAGATGTGATCCTTTCCAGTGATAACTATATTCCAAGGAATTTCAAGCAAACTTCATTTTGTCCAAAATAATACATACAAAGTGTGTTAAATTATTAACAAGTGGTAAAAGATGATTGATGGTTTGCGAATATTAAACCACCTACATCTGGCAGTGGCCAACACAATCTGAAAAATCGTCAATTTTTTTTACTTAAAGAGTATTGATTACCAAAACTGAATCCCAATGGTTTAAACGATCATTTATGTATATAAATTAATAACAGATCTCTTTTCTCCCCCTCCCTCACATATTTTAGGACAAAAAGTCAAGAAACTCCCAATCAAATGGCATTGTAAAGATGTGTGGGATACCTGACAACTGTAAAGTGCATTAACCAGAGACATATTTTCCTTGTACATCGGAAAAACATCTATCTCAAACCTTCCAGAGGTTAATAGAAAACCACAGAAATGTTATTCAGAAGGGAACACTGGAAGTGGTCTTGTCCAATCTCTCACTTGAAGTATTGCCAATGTTAGATGAGATCACCTGTGTTTTTCTCTAGAAAGTCATGAAAATTGCGAGTGGAGACTCTGCAAACACTTGAGGCACCTGTTCTGGTGCTGTACTGTACTCTTACCAAAATATTTTTCCTAACGTCCAATCCGAGCCACCGAGGATGTAATCCATGGTAATTGCCTGATCTGCCGCTACTGAAAAGGGCAGTGGTCTGTTGTCTTTGCAAACGCCGTTGGTCTTCATCAGACTGTTCCAGCCCATTGCCCTCCACCTCTTGTTTCAGGGCTTGTCCCCTAGGCACCCAGCTACCTCTTCTGAACCTTCTCCCATTTCTCCATGCCCCACTTGACCTGGGGACCCAACCTGGGCAGCACACACCCAGAGCAGCCTTGCCAATCTGTGTAGGGAGGGGATGATAAGCTGCCATCCTCCTCCCAATCTAGCTCATTATATGGTGTGCCGATTTCTCAGCATGAGCACACCATGAGTTCCCGTTTAACCTACATCAACTGGTACTCCCAGATAATTTTCAGTAAGGGTGTTCGTCCTCTAGTTAAATAATTACTAATTGTTTCCTGCAGCTGTACCCTGAGGGTCTTTCATTGCTGCAGCAAGGTACGGAGCCATATTAGATCAGAAGTGTGCTACCATGTCCACTCATGTTCAGAGTTTCTAGACCTGTACTGATACAGGTTTACAGTATATTGGCCAATAAATCTTAAATGGTTTCCTATATTGAAGAAGCAGGTTAGGAGTTCTTCTCCTGTTTCTTAGATAGACAAAAGATATTTTTGGCAGAACTAGGTTTGTTGCCTGAAATTTTACTTTCCATATGCTCAGGATAGTTATTTAGTTTGTCTTTGGTACTGAGGTGGCCAACAATGCAGTGCTATTTCATCTAATGAAAAAAGAGAAGTACAAGGTATGAAAACCTTATTCTAAAAATGAACGAAGCAGATGGGATATGCAATTCTAACTTAGTCCATTTGCATGTGTTTGTTGGTTGCTTTTTTTTTCTTTTCCTATTTTTTCTTTTTTTCTTTTTTTTTTTTTTAATTCTAGTAGATTTATCTACTTGAAAAGGTCTGCTTGCAGCAGAAAGGAAAACCAATTCTTCCAGGGCAGGAAAGTGCATAGCTGCTAAGGAAGAGAAGAGATTATGCACATAACATCCTCACCTCCTACATTTGGCAGCTCCCTCTGCTTGGAAGCTGTCACCCAAGGCATCCAGCCCAGGGTGTTCTAGTCCTCGATATCCTCCTTGCACAGTCTCCCACTTCCTGGAGATGAACCAACACTTTGTTTGACTTCCCCCACCAGCTTCAGTGTATTATACTATTGCTTTCCTCATCTCCCTAGTTGGCAGTATCAGAGACAGCTTATTTCAAGTTGCAGTCTCCTGAGACCTGTATTATCACTGTATTTAAAGGCTAAAGGGAGCAGAAGGAGAGAAGGGAGAGCATGTATGGACTTAAACAGCCCATGCACAGGTTGAAAAGACCTCTCCTGACTACGGTCTCTGTACATGAGAGAGAAAAGGAATAGTTTTCTCAGCATTCCTTAATGGATGCGTAATGGCCTGCAGGAAGAAACAACAGGCGATGCCATATTCTGGGTGATTGTATACAAATACAAAGGAAAAAGTGCAAAAACTGAAGAACAAAGTCGATAGGGTTTCTCAAATCTCCACATAATTTTTTAAAAAATATTTAATTCTGCAGTCACAGGATGATGAATACTGTAAGTAGCAAAATAAGAGAATGTGCAACAGGAAGAGCTTTGCAATGCCTTTTGGTCATTGACTTATATTTTAGTCAGCAAAAAAAATCTCTTTACCCCAATCGAAGCTTCAGAAAAATACTCACAAGTTGCTTTTACAGACTTTCAGTGCACACCTCACCCTGGCCAATTACTCTATGGTCAGTCTACAGGAGGATTCAAGATGCATACAGCTTGGTCTTTAACCTTCAACTGGTTTTACCTTGAACTATTTACAAACACTGGTATCAGTAGGCACCTTGACAGAAAAACACAGAGAAAGGAAAAAGTTTCTTGCACCTATCTCACACTGCATTTTCTCTGCTTTTGTGGGTGTATAGAGAAACACGAAAAAACCTGTCCATGCCTATCCATTATTTTTGAGCTTTCCCACACGTGTACTGAATTTAATATTTCGAAAGTGTCAACCACCTTTTCTATCTCTGTAGCTCCCTCCAAGCATTAGACTGAATTGGAAAAAATATTTTTCAATGATTGATTGTAGTAAAAGGGCTGTTGAAGAACATGTGTGAGAAGAGCATCACACCACCCTCTCAAGGCCCTTGGAGGGTGCTTTGAGCACTGCAAGTTAAAAAAGAGGAAAAATAACCCTCAGTGACTGTGTTACTATCGTCATTTCTTCAAGCAGTGCTGGATATCTATATTTTCCTTTACTTGCTCCTCATTTCAGAATTTGAAACACTTTTTTTTTTTAAGATCTTTATCAGTTAATGGGTTTGTTGTTGGGGAGGTTGTTATAAAGAACAGGAGGGAGGTACGACTATTTTATTTTAGTTAAATCTGAATCTCTTGATTTACTTTTGCAATCACAGAACAAATTGACAAAGCAGAAAAGTAAATGCAAACAAAGAAGACAGCAGCCAGTGCCACTCCGGGTCCTGTGGGATTTTCCAAATTGCTAAAAGCTGTCACCGTAGCCTGAAGTATCAAGTGTGAGGCACATGCTGTTGTTAGTTGTTAAATTTAGTGCCACTAAGGGCTACTCCTAAAAAAAACCCCAAACAAAAACAACCTACCAGCGTCTAAAGCAGTCAGCATCTAAAGCAGATATTACTGAGTGATTTTCCTGTGAAGGAAAAGTAAAGTACTAAGATGTTTTCTATCCCAAGTATCATGAGACAAAGGACATGTCACGAAAATCAAATATCGCAAAGGTTCACAAACTAGTCTCCATGTCCCAGCAGAAACCACAGGGCATTTGTGATGGGTAGTCAAGTGCTCGTTCACCACGTCATGCTTGCTCCTCCTGTCCCTTGTGTCATCTGATATGTATTAAAAGTTGACTGTAACATACTGCACGTTTTCTGAGTGTATATTTTATATTCAGCAATATCTGTCATGACTGAGGATGTGGTTTGCGTTGCCAGTGTCAAAAGAGATGGTTCACACCACACTACGCAGACGAGAGCGCAGATAATCCACACAATATTATCCGTATCACTGTGAGAAGGTCGGAAGTTGCATCTTGGGATCTCCAGCATACACGTTGAAAATGTTAAATACACTCAGTCCCGTGTGCCCGAGATGCCTGATACTTGAGGAAACGCTCTCAACAAACTGAGAGAGGTGTTGAGAGTTTGACTGAAACTGAAACCCTCTCAAGGTGCTGGCATAAGAGGCAGAAGAATGAATGGCAAAAGCAATAAACCTGATACGGTGGGACACGGCGAGGATTGTGCGTGAGAAGGGTGAGAACAATCCCCGTCCAGAGTCAGAAGCGTCCGTAAATCAAAGTGTAAGTATACAACACATATGTCCCCCACCGCCAGGACCTAGCCAAGCGGTGCCAGCTGCGCAATGGAGGCGCTCAGGAAGTCTAGGATTCCTCAAACATCTGCTGGTGCCATTAAGAACGAGAAGTAAATCCACACTGGCATTACTTGAGATTTATTTTTCCACATTAACCCTAGCAACAACTGCCAAGTTTTTTGTTCGTTTGCCACACAAGTAACCATTAAGTGGCATAAGAATGGGAGCCAGATGAGAAACTAACTATATGTAGAAAAATCAGGATTAGCACAAATTAATAGAAACCAGCAAGTGGCCAATGAAACAAAGAAATACAGGGGGGAGGAAGGCTGGAAAAAAACCACATTCAGACTTCTCTTAAACTACTGCTATAATGAGAGGGTATGTTATTGTTTCTACAATATCTCTCTAAGTTCCAGGTCTGCTCAGAGCAGGAGTAGACAGCTGCCTATCCTACTAGTGTATTTGCTTTTATTTTGTTAAAAAGTACATTAAAGTTAGGTAGCCACTACCATGCAGAGGGGTTGATGAAAAAGAACAAACGCCCTTCACATAGTGCCAGGTAAACAAAGCATAAAGGTGTCCTCCTCGCTACGCAGAGCACTGCAGCTACACTTCTCTTTGTGTTCTGATCTCCTCCTCAGCTCCTTTTGTCCATGAGATCCTCAGAACGGCATGCAGTGACTAGTGCATTTATTTCCTCGCTTACAGGAATTTGATTACAAATACCTCTACATGAAACGATAGATTAAAGAGGGACTTAAGTCACTTGGTTTTTGCTACAATGTGGTCCATAATGCTGAGTTAAAAGTGACATTAAAAAAAAAAAGGTAATTCTTCGAACATCAATGTCGTTTATTTTAGTACTAATAGTCCTCCTGCCATATAACGAAGCTATGTTCAAAGCAGAGAAATGTTCCTGGCTCTGTCTTGTGCTCCTCTACACATGCTACGTATGCATCTCCCAGCCGTATTGTGTCTTACAGTTTAAGCAACACCTAAGCGTCGTATCTCTGTGATGTTTATTTCTAGGTCATGCTGGTTTCTTTATGCATCGCGAGTTACTGTTTCATAATAATTTTTTCAGATCAGGTCTGCAAACAAAATCTGTCCTTTGTGTTACTGGTCTTCACTCCTCCTTTCCCCTTGGCGTGCCACTGTCTGTTCTTTTGTTTTTCAAAACTAGAAATGGAAGGACCTTGAAACTTTTTAACATATTTAAGAGCCCACACCCCTTTGTTTCATGATACAAGAGAAATGCTTTTCTGGGAATACAGATACAGACACCCACTTTTTTTCTTTTCTTTTTAAACTCTGTTTCAGGTTGCCTGAGGGATGCAAACAGTGTTAGGTAAGAATCATTAACGAGATAACTAACTACAATAATCACAAAATATTTTTTGGTAAAACACAATATTCACTGAACACACAACAAACTGCATTTTTATTTTATAGAAGAAAATCCCCTTGATTAAAATCAATAAAACGTTTTATTTGTGAATGCTTATTTATGATGACTTTATAGCTTGTTCCTTATAAAATCTGAGTAAATTCATTAGTTCTGTAAGGAATTCATCAAGTTATGCAAAGTTTCTTCCCACCTTTGCAGCCTGCATAACACAAAGCCTCTGTGTGTACTGTACCGTCAGGCTATACACAAGTACGGACGTTAATGCTTGCGATACTCATTTTCTTTCTCTGTAGCAGGGTAGGACAAAAAGAAGGCTATAAAATCATAGGAATGTCACAGTAAGAATTGTTTGCTTCCACTTTCCTCCTAGTCTGGAGGACAATGGTTAGAACTGCTCACCAACAAGCATCATGAAGTCTGTCCTTTTTACCAAGATGCTTTAGAGAACCCCTCAGACAAGAGCGCAGGCAATGAAGCTGCTGCTCACACTTTTCTCAGCCCGAGTCTATTATTGTCTGAATTAATCTGAGTCACCTGGGCAAAGATCAAGCATCAAACAAACCCTTTGCCATGATATGAACATGACAGAAATGGTATTGCACTGTATCTTGCCATACCCCAAAGCAAGACCTGAGATGCAGCCAGATCACAGCTACTGCACTCCTGGCGGTAGGGATCGTCAAGAAGCGTTGGTCACAGCTTTCTGCCTTTCAGCATTATTCAAAACTAATGATTTTGGCCCCTGGATAAATACCATTTTCGAGCCAACTTTCCAAATCTAAACTATCCCCTATTTCTATGCGTAGGGTACTACATAATTCCCGTAGGTTTCAGCACCTCGTCACTGTAGCGATTGGGATGTACAGTACAGAACACACGGTAAACGTACAGTATTTTCACCTTATTTTAAGGCTCTTCCCAGAGCATCTAGGAGCAGAAATTGGAACCACCACTCAGCTTTAGTAACAACAAGCTAATGTTGGTGAATTAAGTAAAGTAGTCTGATGATGTTAGTGATTATATTAATCCACTTGACTGCAAGTGGATTCAGCATTCATTTCTTGAATGAGATGAAGATATGAATGGATACTCATCTATTGCTGGTTTAGCAAGTAAAAGTGACTGCAGAGAAGAACTAGTCATTGGAAAGCTCTGTTTAAGGCTTATTAATTGCTTCAGAAATGTGCCCTGCATCGGAGTTCTAATAATGGTTGCGTCATTGTCACGTTCCAGTCGTATCCTTATCAAGCAGGATGTATGTTTTTAGCCAAGAAGCTAAAAGTTATAGGAACTTAGATGGAATCTCAAGTTTCATTTTTGCATACGAAGTTCTTGTTTGGGTGATCTGTAGGATTCAATTTCAAATCTCTGAGACGCAGAGAAAAGTTTTTTAAATGTATATACAAATATACAATTCAAAATCAATAACCTACATGAAAACCTTGACTGAAGGGACAGACATTTCCACAAAGCTGCTAAAAGGAGTATCTATCAAGAAGATGGATCAAGCAAATTAAAAAGACACGTTGCTGTAATTCAGTATTACCAGGAAACATTCCAGAATGAACTTAACTTAGAAATAAATTGTTTAAATGGTAACAATTGTACCTTCAATTATGGTTATGTTACTTCTTGTTTTTCAGTAACCTTATCCACGGACAAATTTCACACAGGTGAAGAGTTTGTTCATTGCTAATAGTAAGACATCGCATGTTTACCTCCTTGTTGCTGCAAAGCTCCAAGTATTCACAGCTTCTTTCTAGCCTGATGAAAGAGGACTGTCTAATTTAATTAAAAGACTCAGAGAAGAAAACTAAAAAGAGGATATTTTAAGGGACTAACTTTTAAGGCCAATGTTGTAATTCAGGAAGGAATGGAAAGGATCTTATCTGGGTATGAAAGAGGCTAGTTCTTCACGGATATTCTTCCCCTTGGGACTCTGATTAAAGCGAAGGTCTACTAACCTTGCTATAAACTCCATATTTATTTTGACTGACAAAAAAGATATGATAACAAAGCAAGTTTTTTGAATCAATTACAGGCTATAGATGCTAAAGGATCTAACAAAGGTTTAATCATAAACCTAATTTTAGCCAGTGATAATGCCAATTAAATTAACAGGACTCCTCAGCAGGTCTTCTATTGAATCTGAGTAGCTGCTGGACTAGGATCATTGCAGATTATTGGGGAAAAATAATGACCAAAATGCAGGTTGAAATTTGTTTCTACACTCTTAAAACAAAGAGATCAGGGCAGCTTCTGTAAGGAATGGGCACATGACAAATATGAACCTCCATCTTCAGAATATACAGCTACCCAAGCAACAATGGACTTGTGATTATACATATAGAAATTATTTTAACTGTATATGTTTTGTAATTTAATAATATCATTGGTTACACTCAGAAGTCATGCAAGAAATGTAACAATATTTTAAATTCTTAGTTTCTGTAAAGAAAAAATCCTTGTAAAAATAGTCAAAGTAAATGTACTAATATACATCTGTTTCTTACTTTTAGCTTTTGGCCCAGCTCACCGATTTAGGTGAAGTATGTCTTTTTGTAACAACTGCAATAATTGGAACGTAAAGAAATAGGATGTAATTATCGCTATTGCCCACATCAATTAATTAATTATTTTTTCCTCAGTATCCCGTTCTATACATAACCCTGGTTTTGACTTAAAACTTTTAAAGAATGCCACCTCTCAGTAGGCGAGCAAAAATTAGTTTTTAGTGACCAAATGAGTTAAAAATACCTTTGTAACTTAAAATCTCAGATTTTTTTACTCTGCATTGTAACACAGAAATGTGTCCACAATAACGAGCATTTAAAATGTGTAACGCATGTTGACTTCCAGACTTATTTTTCCTATATTTTTTTCTTAGCATCTAGGAAGAAGAAAAAGCCTAACTGATGAAACAATGGTGAGTGCTTTTCCAAAACTGCAATCATACTGTTGCAAACATTACTTAAATTATGACTATAGTGAATTTAAGCAATCCTGACCTAATATATACAAAATATCACATCAAGTTTGCTGTCTCGGAACCCTCAGATGCTAGATGCTGAGCAGGTTACCCACGAGAGGACACAGTAATTTAGAGATGACCTTGAATCTCACTGAACGTTGCAAACTACGAGAGGTGTCACAGTAACAAAGCAGATGCGTTATTTGCGTGGAGGGTGGGATTATCCAGGGCAACTTGCTGGACTGCTCCAACCTATACTGGGTAACACATCAGTCGTTTCAGCAGGCAAATCAATGAAATAACAGGGACACCTGTACATTATCACTACCTTTACTTTTACATTCTATTATTCTGACTTTCCGAAAGGAATCACACATGCATCAAGGCACATCCTTACCGCCTTTGGGGTTTATTCACCTATAGCGCTTCCCTGACCTTTGCTTGGCTGTGGTTGAACCATGCAAACGATTTTACTGGCAAACGCCTACAGTACCTTCTGCCTAGCTTGGTTATACTAAGAACTTTGCTTCAAAAAAAAAAAAAGATATTTGGAATGGAGGCACCTAGGGGAAGTTCATAATACGTTGTACTATTTCCCTGTCTACGTATGCCTTACTGGGCTGTGTAATCCATACTCTGTGATAAACCTTTGAGTGGTTTAATTTTAAGTTATTCCATATGTAGGTTAAACTGTATGTATCACATCATTTACTCCTTTTGTATGCATGATGAACTGTAAAACATTTAATAATATATATGGGAAGTAAGCCAACTCTGACTGGCATAGAAACCCCGGAGATTGGTGAATAATATATAAAACCATTTCTTCTCTGTTAGTAGCATGTGTCCTGGCTTATTGAGTCCTGTGCTGATATATCACTTTTAGGAATTCACTTTGTCAATCAAACTTAAAAATCCTTCTTAAACTTTCCCCTAGCCTTTTACAAAAAAACAATAAGATAAAAACTTCCAAGTCTGAAATGAGACCTCTTCTTACGTCTCCTTGGGGGGAATCAAAGGCTGACAGTCTGAATGTGCAGCATGCAAAAATCACAATATGGAAATCATGCCAAAATGTTTAAAAACATAAAAATAACAGATAAATAAGTAAATGGAATCTGCTGTCTAATGCAATAACTTGGCACCAAGTCAATTTTAACCTTTCAACTTTTTTAATTTATGCAAAAGGGATTCTGAAAGTATCACAGAGAAATTATTTTTATCCATGGAGAGGAAAAAATGGAAGAATTTAGGATTCGGGTAGATATCTACTGATCCTTGGTTACTAGGAGAACTGAGAGATCAGGAACCCTTTAAAGACTATTGGTGAATACAAGAAAAGACGGAATTCGAATGAAATGGACAACCTAATTCTGTTTTGAAGCTAAGCAAAAATACTGCCAAACGGAGGTACGGAAAAATTTCATAGTAAGTCCTAGTTTTCTGAACAAAAAAGAGAAGTAAACAGCACTAAGCTCGTGTTCCCAAAAAGATGGAGAATACAACAAATATATTAACATTCCCTGTTTGCTTTTTTCCTGGAAATTCTCGAAACTCTTTAAGCCAAGAAAAAAGAAAGGAGAGACATAAGAGCAGTGGCCAAACACAAGCTCACATAGCCGCCAGAGGAATGCCTTGCTACCACTCATTTATGGAAACACTGTGCAGGATACAGCAGCAATGGGAACCTGTGGAGCATCACAGCAGTGCCACAGGAATCTGGGGGCTCCAAAGGGCCATTCACAGGAGCACAGGTAACTTTCAATAATTTGGATTTTTTACTAGAAAAATCTCTTGTGCAGGTGCTGCCATGTTAACATAACATAAGCAGCCTAACACGTCTCTGTCAGGCCGTTTTTCGTCTCAAAGTTTAATTTTCCTAGCCTAGTCACGCTCTTTTTTTTAAATCGTTGTGATCTCCTAAGGAACCCTGGGGCCCCTGCCGTGCGGAAGCTCTCTCGTAGCAGGGCCGTGCTGCAGAAGAGAGGTTTAACAGGAGCAATAACAGCCTCGGTACGGAGCTTGGGGATCCAGAGCATCCCCAGCATCGTCCATTGCGAAGTGTTAAAGAATCTCTGCAAAAAAGGAGTTTCAACAAAGAAATATGGTTCCTGTGTCTTTCTGTGTCAAAGAGAACAACTGGCAGATTTTCCCTTCTGCCATCTTACAAGTGAAGGCAGAATTAGCCTTTGAATCTCGTTTCTAAGCAAGAAAATAGGGCATGTCAAGAAAGATATGAAATCTGAAAACACTGGGTAGAGCACCCCTATTTGTCTAGAATTAGGAAAATTAGTAACGTCAACTAAACTCATTCCTG
This sequence comes from Steatornis caripensis, assembly GCA_013398225.1. Classification (NCBI taxonomy): domain Eukaryota; kingdom Metazoa; phylum Chordata; class Aves; order Caprimulgiformes; family Steatornithidae; genus Steatornis; species Steatornis caripensis. The sequence goes on from VZSC01004239.1 coordinate 101,978, forward strand.
CCATTGGAAATACTAAAAGAAAAAGGCTGAGGCAAAGAAAACGGAAGAAAAGAACGCGGGTGGCAAATTCAAAATGCTCTAAACATAAATCAACATCTCAAGAAGAGCGTGTGCTGTCCATCCAGCAGCAAATATAACAGCAGTTAAAAAGGCCAATTAGCCTGAACAAGGACGTGCAGAACGATCAAAGGAGGTGTGCGAGGTATGTAATATCAGATACAGAGGGGAATGGAAAGATTACAGGATGAAGTTGAGAGTGTAAAAAAATGATAAGAAAAGCAAAGGTGGAGAATGAAAGGAAGATTGCACGAGATGATAAAGATAAATAAAAAGACATTTTTCAAGAACATATAGTCCAAGAGGTCAGCGAGGAAGACAGAAGGTCCTCTCCGAGATGGCATGGGTAATTTATTGACAGCAGAGGTAGACGCTGATAAAAAAAAAAAAAAGAAAAAGAACTCTTTGCCTCACAAAGCAAGCTGGGGGCAACACAGCAGAAACAGACGTACTGCACATTTCCCAGGGGATGAAAAAGACACACTGAAGGAAATTAAATCACTGTAGAATAGGCGATTGCCTATAGTTTGACAATGCTCTGGACAGCAGGGATCTGCCGCACGTAGACTGCCGCGTGTAAAGAGAAAATCTTTATTACAATATACCTAAATGACTTATTTGGAAGCCACAATCCCATCAAAACAAAGGGCCAAATTTTGGCCCCGCATTTCTGAGCGGGTCCGTGTGGATGAAGGGGAACTAGATGAATGCACAAGGGCAGAGATAAATCAATGTTAGGAAGGCATTTAAATGACCTAATCTACTGTCTTTGAAATCAGATCAGGTACTAGTAAAATTAGCCATGATAGATATCGCAAAAGTCCCAACAACAGACAAGAAAATTTATCGTCAACAACCTGAGTGAACCTGAAGTCCAAACCACACCCCTCTTACTCTTGCAAATAACCCTATCAATCTAAATTTAATTATTCACACCAATAAGGCAAGGAGGAAATAAAATTTTCTTTTGGTTCATCCCATTTAAAAACCTAATTTGATTCTTTTCTCATGCATTAAAAGAAAAAAAAAAACAACCCTGAAGTGGGACGTGCACACACACACACAAGGCTTGGTTGTGGTCCCGCAGCCCCGCAGCCCCTCTCGAGCGCAGGGAGCCACCAGCTCTGGCCCCGGAAAACAGACAACTTGCAAAATTCCGAAGCCCAAAGTACTTCATTTCATAAATCAGTTAAGGAGCTAAGTGAAAATAATGCCATTGTTTATCGCATCACTAACAAACCTAAGTGCGTAAAGGCAAGGGAATTAATATTAAGGACATTCATAAATCTCAGGGAAAACATACATTATACCAACTTACAACAGCTGAGAATCTGGCCCTTTACTCTCATTCAACATAAAATATATATGCGTTGTCTTATTCAACACGGTAGTCTCAATTCTAACCTAAAAATAAACCTTACTCTGTATCAGTGCAATTTCATATGCACAAATCTTTCAGAAGGAATTTCAATTAAGTTAACATTATGTATGCACCCATTACTGGCATACAGTGATTGGGCTCTGACAGAAGGGAATGGACATACACACTTCTAATATACTGCCAGTGAGCAACGCTGTATATTTCTCTATTATTCTTTACAAATAAATATTGTTTTCAAGTGTAAGTGATTTTAACCGTCACTTGGTTAATCCATTAACTGCTGTTTCCAAATAGCAATATCCTTTAGAATAATACAGGTTTTTGGACAAAGAAACAAACATATTGAAAATCCCGAGAGGCCAATGGTCAGAGTTAAGGGTATGGTGTTTACATAAATTAAGCATGTCTTTATGCTTGATCAGAATAAAACTTTAACTGTGTTCTGACTAAAATGGATTATGTAATTAAGTATTCCTTTTTAAAATTACTTTACATCTTTAAATGGTATGATAGATAAGTTTCATAGAACCTATCAATGATTTATGAGATATATTTTATTTTATTAATAAAATGCTTAGCAAGAGCTTAATCTCTCAAAATTTAATATAATGATGCATGTGCTTTAAATTAAGTCCACGGTCAAATGCTTTGTGGCATCTTGGTGCAAAGGTTCACCTTGTATGTCCAAGTCCACATTTATGCTTTGGGCAAAAAGAAATTAAATGGTATACACCACACACACACACACGCACACACACACAGAGTAAGGTTTGTGTATATTCACTCTATTTCTGTAATCTTTTGTATATGACATTCCCCTTTCCCAGATATTTACATTAAACAGATGGCATACCCTTTACTGCAGTTGACCACAATTTGGCTGTTTACTAAATATTTTTTGAAATTATAGATTTTTGAGGATCGCTGCCTTGATTTAGAATAGATTAAATATTTAGAAAGGCAAGGCATGCTGCGATTATTGTAAGCAACTGTTATTTTTTTTTGTGCATGAACATCGTGCTTATCATTACGTATTAGATACCTTTTAATATACAATAATATGGCTAATATTCACGCAGCATGAAGTTAATTAAATAATTAATTGAATTTATCATCAGCACACTGTTAGCTAAAATTCCGTGTAGATGTATGTTTTTAAAAACAGTTCCTTTCAGTGGCTTGCTCAGAAAAAAATATTTTTCTCTCCCAGCCCTGAATATAAGAATCCTTTAAAAAAATTCAACAGCATCGTGCAATGAAAAGAAAAGCGAGTTCAGTTTAAATAAGTCTCTTATTGCTAACTAGTATATTAAATGTGGCTTTTAGTTATTGGTTTTGATTATTTTTGAAGATTTTTGTATTTAGATGGCACACACATTTTCAATCATGTCTTAATTACTTTTAAAAATGCTGCACTGGCTTAGGGACAAGACAGATAACTTGTTAAGCATTTGAAATTTCTGAGCTGTTTTCTCAGTTCTGGCAGTCAATACCCAAGTCCAGATTGTAACCTCCTTTCTGCCTCCAAAGCCTGCCTTGGCTGCGTGTCCAGTGAGGGATTATGGATTTAGCAAGGAAGGTAAGTGTGACTACAAGCATTGGCTCACCATCTGCTCCCCAGCAGAGTTTGGGCCAACCTGCATAGCCTGCAGCAAGACCAGGGCACTGTTCTCAAGCCAGCCCTTTCCAACCTGGCTCAAGAAACACATCACATTCAGTCAGATGATTAGGTCTAAGTAGTCCATATGTAACAGAATATTTTTCCTAAATACCAAAATGAAAACAAAATGAATGCCATTTTTTTCATTCTCCTTACTCGATACATCAAGTTTTACACAAATAAATACTCTCTTAAGGTTTATGCAAATTATAGAAAAATAAAACTATGCATTATTTAGCAGTTCTCCTATTTCAAGATCTAACAGACTTTATTCACAGCATGTTTTTCCCTAGTTTATGTTGGCCTTCTTTTCTGATTCTACTTTTTAATTCATCTTTTTAAATTATTCCTTTTTAAATCATTATCTTATGTGACTTCATAGATTTTCATGTATTAATCTATTATTAATTTTTCTTGCTATAGTCAACTTAATCTTAAATTGTTTAAATCTCTTTTAAGTGTAAACACTTGAACATGGACAGTTTTTAAAAATATGATGCTCTTTAACATTTTGGAGTATTTCTATTTGTAGCTCGTAACCTTATTCAAAAAGTTCTTGCTAAATATGTTCTCTTCTATTATAGGTACTTTTGACAGAATTATCAAGTACCACATGTGACAGGCAATAGTACCGGTTAAGGGAAGGGAAAAAAAAAAAACCCACGCATATTGAGAGGGGGATTCATTTTGTGTTACTGAGAAATATGTTTGTATTTTACATTAAAACCTGACATCTGCTTGGTGAATATAAATCTAGATTAATACGCGCACACACACCCCCCCTCCTTTTACTCATTCAGTTTTCTTTATGCTGATTCAGGTTAAGATTTTTATTTTCGTGAACAGCTACAAAGAATGCTGTTAAAACTAGCATTTCACTTCTTCCAGTACAGCACCGAACATGAAAATAAGCTGAACAAACATCCTGCCCTTTTTACTTAAACTGTTGTCTGCCCGACTGCTGAATGCACACAGAAAACAATCTAAAATTGTATAACCCATAATAGAGTATATTAAATTACAACATTGGTCAGTAATGGAAACTTATTCCCAGATATGAATTATTTACAGCCCATTTAAGTAATCCATATTCAGGTGTGGCAATGAAAAAAAAAAAAAGTGCAACATAAATCTTTAATGTTGACCGGTTGAGAGAGCAGAGCTGAGGATTACAGACATTTTAAAGGGAAGGGGGAAAAAAAAAAACCCCACCAAAACGAATTGATATAGCCTGTTCAGTGGCGTGCTGCACCAGCGTGCTAATAAATTGACGGATGGCATGTCAGGGGTACGAGTTGAAATCCCAGCATTTCTAACTAGGGCGGGATCTAATCTCAGTGTACCAAAATAAAGAGTTTCTGGACCTTGATGTCACAGGACGTAGTCTGCGCCTCGTTTCCTATATCCTGTAGGTGCCTGGCATATGTTACTGCTACAGAAAAATCAACACTTTTTGCTTTAACCCCGTAACTGCATTAGTAATTTTTCAAAGCCACTCGCAATATCTATTCATTTTCCTACAAGCTGTCATTTTACTTTCTTATAGTTTATGCTTACACTATTTTATTGTTCAGCCACCACAGTGTAACGTAAACCTACCCAGCTATCGCAGAGCCCACTGTCCCAGCTTCCCTGCGAGAGACACCAGGCATTCCTCACCAAAGCAGGAATTAAAATCCCAAATTCTGGGAAATGCTGCCAGGTACAGTTTTGTTGTTTCTAGTGTTGTTTCCTAAAAAATCAGACAGCTCGGGCGCTCCTTCAAAACGATGTAGCAAAAGATCATGGTGGGGAAAAGCTCTCACAACTGCAATTTCTTTTGTTTCCTGGAGCAGTACCTATATTAATTCATCTTACAAAGATCATTGCTCAAGAACTAAATTTTGCATACATTAGAGAGCAGAATTAGCATCGCGCTGTGTACAACGTTCCAGGCTAACTTCTCTCCAAGCAACCATTAAAGGTCATGTTTTGACGACTGAATGGCATGTCGGCACCTTGGTTCCCCAGAGAGGCATTCCCCAGGTACATGCGAAAGGTTATTAAATTACCTTCCAAGCAACACTATCTCCTCGGATGAAAATAATTACAGGCTTTTAGAGGCATCAGAATGCTTTCTATTTTTTTAAATAAGATGAAGATGCAGTACCTAATGACCATTTTTGTGTGTGAGTCATAGAGCCTGTCAGTGGTGACAGGACAAATGAGCATAATGGCATAGCTTAAAGGGGAAAGGTTCATTTTAAATAGTGACAAATAATATTTAAATGGCATTGTTGGAGACCCATCATGCTTGTAAAATGTAGTTTGTATCTCTTCTTCATCCTTTAATTTCATCACTGTCAAATGGTATTAGCTGTTAACATGCAACATCAGGTGCAGATATAATTTTTAACTATTAAATGTGCCTATAACTAAACAATGCATCTTGATTGTTCATATATTTCGTGATAGAATAAATAACATATTTTATAATTCACAATTTGCTCTGCCAGATTGTGTTGCTGTACGGTGGGGATCTATACTAAAGGAGGGTGGGGGGAGTAAGAATCGTTTAAAATATGATACCTCGAACAAATTTCTTCTAGCCAACATGCTGAAATGGAAATTACTTTCTTTTTAGACTAATGCAATTCACAGGTTTGGAGAGCCACAGGCAAGATCGTGAGATACAGTAAATTGGTCAAAACAGACCTGGGCAAACCAATACAGGCACATATATACTGTACACGCTTCAATAAAAGCAGCTGACAAACTTAGTCGCCCTCACAATTTGGCCCTAATAGAAAATGTTTTGAGTCTGAATCCTCCCAGCGCTTGTGAAGTGGCTTAGGGCACAAACAGAAAATGTGGATTTTAAAATATTGAACAACAATCATTAAGCAATATACTGCAGTCACGAATTCTCCAGCACAAATGCAAACTCATGACTTGAAAAAGTTGTTCGAAAGTCAATCCTGTACTTACTGAAATGGCTCGAGTGAATATAAAGTCACAACATGGCAGGTAATAAAATGACAGCAGAATACACTCGGCTGCGAAAACACAACTTCTGGAAGTCAAACTTTCAGAAAAAAGCTTCGTATTTTTGAAACGTTTTTTCACAGCTTCATCATGTTTATTGCTATATTATTTTCGGATCACTTACACCAAAAATGTAGACAGTTTAGGTACCTTTGAGTTGTTAAAAGTTATAGCCAATTTTCTGAAAAATTATACCAGCTAAAAACACAACATTAAATATTTACCCTGTTGGATGTTAAAAAACGCTTACAATGAAAAATGTTCACATATTGACTATTCAAAATGGCCTTCACTTTGAAATTGTGAAATGGAAGGGATTGCAGATGTACAAGAATAAATATAAAAACAAATGAGTTGACTTGAAGTGTTGCCGGCTTTCATAAACATGCTACTGCAATAACATGTGACATTAATATTTAATTACAAAAGCACTGCTGCAAAATCTTTGAAATTAATGTTTTGCAAAATTAACATTCAGTGCACAGAAGCAAAGTCGTTCCAGGCGCGACTGTGATTAACAATGCCATTCACTTTACATATTATATTAATATATTATTCAAGCTAAGAATTAACACCTCCTAATTTAAATAAGGTGCTACATATCATGATGAGCTAAAATGCTTTTTCTTAAAATGGCCCATCTGATTTTAAGCAATCTGTGTTTATCATTTAATATTTTGTTATTGAATACTCTTCTCTGTAAAAAAACTCCTTGTACTTTAATTTCAAGATGAAGAGATCTCATTAAACCAGTGCCATAAGATTCAAGGATTACCGAGCCAGTGGAGCCCTGTTTTCTCTGCTGGTCTACCTGGCAGTACTCCTTTATTCCTGGGCATCAAGTTACTCATTCCCCACCTAGAGTACCTCTCTCCCGATACCTACAAACAAGCTGAGCGTTTTCTTTCCTAAATTGCTGTCTGGATCTTCAACTGCTATAAAGGATTATAAATTCTTCTACAGCTACGCTGATTTACATCAGCTGATGATATAGCTCATATTGCCAACATTATCACGTTGCTACATTTTGAGGACGGCGATTTCTTGCTGCTCTGCATTCTGTGCTGTTTCTCGGGTGGTGTAGGAGGGTAAAGACAAACCAAGGGCTCAGGGGAGGTGGTGAGTCTAACGCTCTGCCTATCTCACACAGAGCTTTCTCGCCCTCCAGCTCTACCTTTTAGCGTACAGGAATTCAGGCTTGTATTGAATTCTCTGTGTTTTAAACTACAGAGAAGTATAACTTCTGGTGGGACGTGGCTAAGCAATCAGGCCTGGAGGACTTTAAATGGGTTGACATATTCTCCAGCAGGTCAGACAAACCAGTTATTTTTGACTGAGGGAAATACTGACGAGACAGATGGGTACATCACTTTGGTTTAACCACACAGAACTTCATTTGCCATCTTTAATCTACTGCAATTGTTTGGTTTTCTTATTTCCAAAGCAGTAAAGAAATACATTTCAATGCTATTACTCACATAACCGTCTTTTAAAGACATGCAGAGTTTTAGTAAGCAGAAGCCCGCGATCTATTGCCTTGTATCGATAAGTACTAATCGATTGTCTATAATTTCACTTTCATTAATTATAGAGATTAGTTGCAATACACAAGGATCAAGAAATTCTTGCTGAAAATTATGTCTGTACAACTCAAGCATCTGCGTTTAGCTATCAAACTTCCCTCATCGTTAGATGAAACCCATGAGCCTACATAGCTCCTCTTACAAAATTATCCTGAAAAGCCAAACAAGCAACCCATCTCAAAACAAAACCCCAAACCTGACCAAAAAAAACCGTGAAGGACATCAAATCTCTTATTTATATGTTCTCAGTGGCGCATGAACCTAACGTTGATAAAAGCAGAATTGTTGGGAGTTGTCAAAAATATTGTATGCAAAATATTCAAGTATAAGAGATTGGGAATTCAGATCCAGATGAATTAAAAAAACTTTCATGGAAAAGCTAAAACTCTACTGGAGAGATGTAGGCTAAGAACTCCTTCAGTCTTTTGCTTGCCAATATCTTTAATCATTTGGGGTCTACCTTTACAGAGAGCTAAAGAGAGGCAAAAGAGGCGTGAAATTGTTATCTGACTCCATGTGGGCCTTCTGCTCTGCAATCTCTTTCTACTTGGACCCAAACAAATTGCCTTCCCCAGAAGGGAAAGACAGAAAAATTGGTCCACTAATTTTCTGTGTAGATCCTGATGCTCAAATTATCCCTCCTCATTTTACGACAATGACATGGAAGCTATATCCTGCACCATTTGTTTTCTAGAAAATCGCACAGTATGAAATAATGACAAGATACTGTCTTTCTGACAGTTTAATCAAAAATAGAAGCTCCAGATTTTTCCTTATTCCTTGTATTATCTAAAATTGAGAAGATACTGAGAATGTTTAAATATGAAAATGCCATAGTCTACCTTAGCCTACCTTGCTAAAGATCAGTTTTACTTGCTAAGTACCCCATTATCGGACACGACCGGTCGAGTGCTCGGAAGATCTGAGTGAATGTTACATACCATCCTCTGATGGACCTACATTTTACTATTTTACCTAAAAAAATCCACTCTGTTCACAACAGAAAATAACGATTCATCTAGGGTTTTCAAGTATTTTTGCTGAAGTCATCCTATTTAAAGGCCGGCTGTAATACTGGACCACAAAATCTGAACAAAACGGAAACAGAAGTAAGTTTTCAACTCAGAAACAGGTGGTGGAGAATTTATTAGTGTCTACCTCTCTGAAATCCTCTCCCCTCACACCTACAAAAGATTATTATCATAATATACTGTAGAAATCAATTAGAAGCAGAGAGCCTTTTAGAAACTGTACATATGGCATCCAAGTTTATGGTAAAATCTCCTTTTATTTGAACAAAACATGGCATTTCAAAATAAATTAAGAGAAAACAAAGGAGATGAAAGTGGGAATATCTTACGACCTTCGTGAAAAATGTTATTTCTTCTGTGCAGTGAATATTTTCAGTGCCAAAGCTCGACATAAAATATGTATATATAATGTTCAATTGATTTTGAATAAAGTGCAGGTGTACGTGTTCACAGAAACACAGAGAGTCCTTGGAAATTCTACGTTTCAGTTGGAAAAGCTGGGGAATAGTCATTAACTTGTTAGAATGACCTTTTTGTGGCCGCCACCACAGCCTTGGGAAGCACTGGGACAGATGCAAGAGCTGAGAAGACACATGAAGACAACTCAGGAATCAAAAGTGTTCCACACCATTCGTGCTCGCTTAACTCCACAAGTTTGACTTGCCTAGAAAGCAGATCTAATTAGGCTGGGTTTTTTTGTATTTCTCTTGAAGGCTACATTGGTCTGTTCACCTTTATTCTAGTTTTATCTACGTGAACAACCCACAAACACTCAGGTCGCGGACTGTAACCTTGATCTGTACAACACCACATAGAATAGAGGGTATTTTACTGTGCACTGGCTGGTTTCGCTAAAAATTAAGTTCCTCTACTTAACTGTAATGGTTGCAGGAAGAAAGTGCTCTGAAATATTGTAGAATGAGCCCTGCAGGTCCCGAAACACGTAGATCTTTAAATACAGACAGTCCATCACAGGGCTCTGTCTTCCAAGAGCAATGCAGAGCAGCAAGGACGTGCCCGTGATTTCCCGCAGATGCATGCCATGAAAAGATGTTTTTTATTTCAGGCCCTGCACAAGTCTGTTATGACCATTTTTTGTTGCAATTCTTCCCATAACCACACCATATCCAGGCAGCAGTTTCCTTGCTCGGTGTTCAAACGCCCACCCCACCTTACAGAGAAATGTATACACCAGCTGTCGCCCGCACGCACACTTCTTACTACCTCTAGCTTAGCCGCAATGAGATCAACTTCCCTGCACCAGCCACGATAAAGAAAAATATTTGTGCAACTCATATACAACACACAAATAGCGCTGCCTACTCCTTTCCTAGAAAGTTGCAGGTAAAGAGTAAACCAAAGAAGTAAAAGGAAACAGTCTTTCTTATTCTCTAGGTCTTTTACATGAATTCTCCCTCACAGTAGGTCGAGCACTGAACTAAAGAGGCTACAGCATCCTCTGGCTAGTTACCAGTTTTACCGGTATCTTCACTGACTTCAAAGTAATTTGTACTGCGTGGAGACCGAGGCGCTTTTAATTTCTGAGGAGATTTCATCGCAGAATTAACTTTATTCCTATTTACTGGGGTTAAATCCTTACCTGCTGAAGTAGGGATCTTAATTGTGTTCCTATGTGTAATACGATCTCCTTTATAAAATAAGACTCTTGCAATTCGTGGCTTAAGTGGCAGGAGGAGATTAAAATTGGGCTCGTTCAGGTGGGAATCATCGTTGTTTTTTCTGTCTTTAGCTGTCTTCTCTGTCTTCTCAAAATATTCCTTTCTGTGGCAAAGCATTTTGACCACAGGTATGTCGGTAGAAGTTTGGCTATCTAAATTCTTGCAAGACCATTGGAGCCCAATGACAAAGCCTATGTTGTTTTTGATGAAAGAAGGCTTCCTCCATTAATAATCGGGTGACCTAGGCTGTGTTTCGCTTACTATATCAGTGGATTTTCTTGATGGATTGGCTTAAGTTGACCTGCTGGTTTTTGGAACAGTGTAAAATCACAGAATTTGGCCAGAAGAACTTCTGGGTTTTTTAACCTATAGGGTTTATTTTAGACTCATAAGATTATTGAACGCCAGCACTGCATCAAATGAAAATTAGAACAAATGTTTATCGAGAAATAGAACATGTTATGTCACCTTTTGTAGGAACCAGCAATGATGTATGAAACAGAGAAATCCCATACTCTCCACAGACATTATAAATAGTGCAATGCAATAACCAGTACACTACAAAGAAAGAACTAAACGAAAAATAAAGCCATAAATATCCTTATACCTGGTGGGGGGTGTCTGGAGGCTGCAAAAGTAAAATTCAGAAGCGTGTATATTATTGATAACTAAAGTGATGACCTCTCTGGTCTTGCATGTTTTGTGATGTAACCTGTGATTTCTGCCAAGCACTTCTAACAGTTCTCATCACAACATGAACTGATAGTGTGATATGTTAACATCACCACTAACGTACGCCAGCATTACACTTTTCTTTCTTCAGTTAGACAGCTTTCCTTCAGGCCATCAGACACTGGAGGTCTGCATGAAAATGTACCTCTTCAAAGCAAGCAAAACCTCATGAATTTGAGCAAAATTAAACCAGTTCTACGTAAAACGGTTTACTGATTCCTATTTTTTATTTGCAATGGGGCTAATGCGACAAAGTTCAGATCTGATTCCAGATTTTAAAATTGTCTAAAGCCCAATGACGTCTACATTTGCTGTCTCTTTCAAACCTACCTATAAATAACATTCAGTAAAAGAAAGGAGATAAAAACTAAGAATTTTAATATCCTGTTTTGCCATTTTTCTTTATTCTTTTCTAATATCAGATAACCTAATAATACAACATATAATAAATATTTAAGGGGAAATAGCAATGAATCTGCATTGTGGTTTCTAAAGTCTCTTCTTGAAAGGCTGATTACTCACAAATTGTAATGGGTCTATTATACAAAATTTATCTTTCTTTCATGATGTGATTCTTTAGCCTTAATATTCACTTGATTCCCACTGATTACAATAGGATATGTAGAAGAACAACAGTAGATGGGAACAGATGGAGCTATGGAAATATTCTCTCCTTTTAGATACACGCACACACTTCAGGCCTCAAAAGTAAAAACATGTCTTAAGACATGCTCCGTGGTCCTCATTACCAGCCTAACAAAAATAAACTTAATGAACGCATAGATTGCCAAAGCTTTATGCAGTGGGCCAAACAGGCTTTCACCTAAAAAAACCCCAAAGAGCACAGCACTGTTCTTGCCATCTCACAACCTCTCCCATGCTCCTTACAACTGTACCTTAATTCCTTCAAGTGCAGCTGAGACCCAACGCCCGCAACAAACAAGTTTCTAACATTTCTCTGTCTACTTTTCTGGAGAACAAAAACCAAAACTCCAAATTAATAAACCTTCTCTCACTTAAGTTCCCCTTGTGCTAAGGCTTTGAAATGTTTAAGTTGCCAGGGTTTTCTTTCCACCTGAGAGGGAAATGTGGATGGTTAAATGCCACTGGAAGCATTTTGGTTCCTACCTGCCACACTACCTGAGAAAGGCTATGGGTTTCTTCTTCAAGAACAGTTCCTACGTCCTTACATTTTCTCTTGTATTCCTCCTCAGACATCCGCTTTCCCTTCCCAAGCTCCCTTCAAGTGTCTAGTTGGCCCTCTCATTGTCCTCTTGGGTAGTTGAACACTGGGACTTCTTATCTCACTTTTTCTTATAGGAGACACCAAATATTTGTTTACCCCCTAAATGCACATTTCAATATAATATGAAGCAGGCTGCTCATCTGAGGAGACATAGAAACACAGGAGAGCACTACAAATTATAGGGGTAAGTGAACAAAACCACACAGGATTTTACAGGAGAAAAAAAAAAGAAAAAAAAGAATAGTATCTTCCCTTATGCTACGGGCATGCTCTGACATTGATATCTTTAACATTTTCATCCACACGGAGGACTATAAAAGCATTAATAAACACAATGAAGATAATAGTTTACTATAGTTCCAAAGCATGGTTATAGCAACACATCAGTTAATAACGCTTTCTACATGTGGAAGCAGAAATACCGTCATCAGCTGCTATTGAAACGAACGAGAAAGCCCCATTTGCAGCACGCACCCCTACTCCCAAATCATATTCAGAAAGAGTTAAAATATGAAATAAAATTATAAAGGCACCAAAGATATTTTTACAACAGAGCTACCGCTAGTGCGCTGTATTTTAGAGAAACACTGCACATTTTGATGACTGTCAAAATTTACATAACTTACTCTACATGAATTAACTATGAGGTATAAAATGCAACTTTGGCTAAATAAACCCTCAGCAATTGTAAAGCAGTATTTCAAGCACCGCTAGAATAACACCAGACTGAAACGTTAACCAAAAAAGATGAATATTGAGGAAGTGGTCTCCCCAATATTTAGTTATTGTTGTGAAATAAATTAAACAACCAGAGAAGACAATCTTCAGAAATACAGATCATGATTCTAGTTGCTACAGTACTTTTTATTTTCATTTTTAACGAGCGCTTGTCAATTTAGTGTCTACAATCAAAACTCTGACATATTAGGGTAATGAACTGGGTCTGGGAATTACCAGAAAACACATAAATACTAGAATTTCTTGAAAACACGAAGTGTTAAGAGAAACAAATTCCAGTCTTTAACATCTGTCCTACAGATTCTTACCATTTATCTGCTGATCAAAATTTCGAATGGTGCCAAAAAAAATCATGAAGTCAAAAGGACTTGGTGGGGGGATCTTTGTTTCTCTCTAAAAGCCTAAAAGTTATACTCAACTGCAGCACAAAGAGTAAAGAGGTTGTTATTCATATTAACTACATTTACATTCCTATCGCAACATCCAGAGAGCTAATAGTGGGGTTATTAACATAACAAACGTAAATGTTCTATATAAATAATACTGTTTCAGGCCAGCAACCGCTCATCTGACAGCATTTAGGCACAGGCTCAACATCTGTTTATGAACACTTTGCCTAATGATATCATCAGATATCATTAAGTGCGGCAGAATACAGCACAGAGGCAGGTGCAGCTGCCTTCAGTACCCATCACAGAGGAAGAAAAGAGCTGCATTCCCGATCCGAAAACCCATCATTAGGACAATTTTCTTCGACAAACCAGCCCTGTGATTTCAATCTGTATATCACCTGTAATTGTAGTTTTTAGCAAGAAGCTGATTCTATACATTTAGCGACGAATCACGTTGATGGCCTGAATACTGGAAACACATTTGTGCTACCAGCTGCGGCAGCTTTTTTTAGAGCCTGTGTTAACAAAATACTGCTAACAAGGCAATGCTTGGAGTGCAGCTTTGTTTCTCTTTCTTGTTCATAGTGTTTAGATGTGCATAATTATGGAGATTAGCAATTGATTGCTTCTCAATAATAATTGATTATTGGTCACTGAACCTTCCCCAGAGCACTTCACTGAAGGTGAGGACAGGTGATAAGTTCATTCTTAGCAGATCCAGGAACCAGAAAGGAAAGGTCCAAAAGAACCTTCGATTTGTGCATCAGTTTCCATGATAAACAGACCAAAGGGATAATAGAATATCCCAAAGCCTCGTTTGCCCGGAGGCGAATTGTAGAGATCATAGCAAGCCTGCAGAATTCTCCCCGTGGACTATGTAAGAAACATACATCATTTTTATATATGTCAGTTGTTCTTTGATTTGAAAATATTTCTACCCATTTAATTTATCTTTTTCAGTCGGTTTTCTTAAATTGTACAATTTAAGGGTTATATCAAAGAATGAATATCATTTCTGAATACTCCTAAAATGAAACCAACTGACAAAATAATGCAAGTCTCTTTAGTAGATACGTGCAAATATTGAAGCATCTATTGTCACTGACTTCAAAATCACTATACCCTTTTGATCTGCTGCATATCCATCAAAATTTTGGTCTGTAGTGACTGCCTTGGTGCAACGTAACATAATGTTGGGAATATCACACGATGCCACAGCTAAAATTTAAAGGCGAATGCTCTTATTTTTGGCTTAATCACCCGCTGTCAATTTGGACAGCAACTATCCAATTTAAATTTATTGGAGTGCATGGAAACCACTCAGACAATAAAGGGTCCGTAGCGTTCGTAAAATGGCAAACATCATTTCTTGTTGGCTGTTCAAAAGTATTTTGTACAGTTGAGACCAACCCTTTGACGTTTACAGAAAAATGTGACTGTAAGCCTGACATATCATACCATCCAGCTCTAGATAACCTTTTTTATTTTTTTTTGTAATGCAGAATTTTACAAGAACATGCCTCCTTTATGGCAGTGAACTTTACAACCTGATTCATGAAAAATGCAGCTTGTTTAAAGTTAGCCTGCTCCGTTTCTAGAAGATTTTTATGCTAAAATGGGAAACAGATTGCACGATTATGATTCAAAAGGAAAATGTCCAAGACAGAGGGCTGGGTTTTAAGCAAGAGGAAACGCTGGGATCAGAGTCGGTGCTCGCTTTCTGCTCAAAGTGTCTCACATAATGAATGCGCTCACTTTTAAGAGGGTCTCGTTCAGCCTTTGTGTGGCTTCCCTCAAAAGCAGCACAACGGTAGCAAATACTCAAATTACACATCACATGCATGCTCCAATCCGGCACCAAGATATGGCGGGCTATTCAGCTCTTCCACCCAACCACTTTTTACCGGCTCCTACATGTGGACCTGGAAGAACGGAGGAGGTGTTCAGACCGGCGTATTTTAAATTGGCAGCAGGTATTTTCTGAAGCTAGGAATTACTCTATCAAAGACAAAAAAATTCTGAATCATGGATGCAATGTATCTGTGCGCTCACTTTACAGAAGGGGCTTTCTTTTTAAAGCAGCTTTACTCCAACCTCTGTTTGTGCACACAATTAGATGAGGAGATAATTTCCAAGCACAATGACTTGCAGGTGCAAATAGTGATATAGATAACAAACTATCTGATCTGTGGGCACAGATAGATAGTTAGACATCTAGAATCCTTATGTGCAGCCATAAATAATTGCATCCTCAATTATTTATACAAATAAAGAGAAATTATACAAAATTTATCTTTCTTTCATGATGTGATTCTTTAGCCTTAATATTCACTTGATTCCCACTGATTACAATAGGATATGTAGAAGAACAACAGTAGATGGGAACAGATGGAGCTATGGAAATATTCTCTCCTTTTAGATACACGCACACACTTCAGGCCTCAAAAGTAAAAACATGTCTNAAGAAATAAAGAAGCAGCAAAGCAAAACAGTATTTGATGCAGAACAAGTTATTTTTGGTGCTAAGCCCCAAAATTTTCAAGATACAAAGGCAACGTTAAGATTTCATGTTACTGCGCCTCTTATGCCAAATATAGATTGATAATCTTTTATATTACTTTAAATGCAAGGCCTTTTTAAATTTAAGATTGCTGTAGGATTTGCTCCGCAGCAGATGAACTGATATAGTTGCTCTTGTGCAAAATGAGGGTATGAACAAGTAATGTAAACAGTGAATTTCTTCTGTACGTTTGATGCTACATACAACGTTCCTGCTACATTTTGCATTAATATGCCTGTTAAAAAATTGGATGGATACCTGACACCTTCATCCTCCAAAACCATCCTCAAAACACCTAATTTGGGATAGACAAAAGCTAACCAGATTTTTATAAAATTGGGAAGAATCCTTACCACATACTGCTCAGGCATACGTGTGCAATTAATATTAAATATTACATAAATTATGCTATCATAGCTGTTACAGACATATATGCAAGCTATTATAAACGTTGTGAAGTTTGGAAAGCAAATTATTTCAAAGTTTGCATAATGACTGTGATTATTATCCATTCCCCACATGCCTATATACATCCCAGTGACGTTTCCTCACATCACCACACACGCACATTTGCCGTAGGCTCCTGCCTCATTCAGAGCACAGAATGATTGGCTTGATGCAAAACTATCGAGTGTTTCATTTTATCTCTACTACTCTCTCCTTAATTATAGCACAGTATTTAGGTTCTACTCTGTATTACAATGGTATTTGTATATTTTTCTGCAGCATGCACAGAACGAAGCTTGACTGTTCTCATTTTTAATTCATTTTACAAGATCCATTGGAAATAAGAGGGTGTCATTCTCCCAGCTGAAATCTCCACAATAGGAAATTTGAGGAAGAAAGAGATTAAAATCAGAAATATCTACTAATTCGGTACATCTACTACAAGAAATTTAGAAGTTGATTTTTTTTTTTTTTCTGTATAGTGTTACATGGTACTTTATTGGGTCAGATGAAGACCCCCACTGATTTCAGTTAGAGGAATGAGCGGTCAGAAGTTGTGCAGTGGCTTCCTGGGGTCTCAGGTCAGACCTCCAGCAAAATGAAGACCACATCAGCTGTGATAAACTGTAAAGACATAAGCAGGAACCTGAGATGGGAAGAACTGATGTGAGCCCCGTGAAAGAGACCTGACTTGGCTCTGCTTTCCATATGTCAACTAATTTTTGTGCAGTTCCCTTACTCTTTCCTTGTACGCCTTCAGAGTATATAAGCAAGGGTCAAATCCCTGTTTTAGCCCAAAGACTATTTTCTGTGCAGTTAAGTCCTAGGAGTTCTCTGAAAAAGGCACAGCGTGATCTCATCGCTGAAGGCTCTATCATGATACACATATGTGCGTGCAGCGCTCATTTAAATTCACATAGTGCTGCTATTTTCTAACTTCTGAATGCCTTAGTCAAACCTCAATGACATTTTAATATACTGGGGGTTTTGTCTTATTTTCTACTGCTTTTATTGCAGTAAAACCCCCAAACCCAGAAATGCTATATCGACATCCCATACAGACTTCTCCTGCTTGCGCGTCTCCCTCCACATGCAGAAAAGCCAGGACCCATTCTCCTCTCACCTTTCCAAGGATCTCCACTCGTACACGCAGGCAGCTATTCCCAGCTCTTCCCTCTAAACTTGCCTCTGCATACATGTCAACTCAGTTCTGGTATTAATTAGTTAGGGGTGTGGGTGGGAAATCTTCAATATTTACACGCTAGAAACAATGTCTTACTGATGAGGAGTAAGAGTATACAACCATGTGTATGAACCTCTTCCATGGGTTACCATACGCTACAGACTGAGAGGCTGCATGAAAGCACTCTTCTTGCTCTCTCTTCTTTCCTTTTCAGCCATCCCTTCCTTAATCCTTTATTTTCTCCTTTATCTTCTACGTCGCTTCTCTTTTCTTTCTGTTAATAAGCTTCCCTGTGTCCTTTCCCTAAACTTTACATTTATGCTCAGAATAAAGGATTTACAAAACAAAACCACAAAAGTACACAGCTAAGAAGACTGATGTCTTTAATTGTACAAGTTTCTCCTTTGTCTCCCTTTACGTCTATAGCTCTCTTCAGATGGCAATTACTCAGGGCAAAGAAAGTCCCTGGGCTCTAGATGTGTATCTTGGAAGTGCCTGGCATATTTTATCTGTTAGTATTGGATAAGAACCACGTAGTAATAATAGTCATTTTGTTTGCTTTTATTTCTCATGTTATGCATGCAACTATTACTTGTGTGAATGCGTTGCTATGACAAAAGGCTTTCCCCTATGCAACAAGATTTGGCTTTGATAGCTACGGCAATGGTTGGAGAGGACCATCAATTGATCAGGTTACTTTCTTTAATTGATAGCTTATTGCACGTCATTCTAAGGCAGTCCACTTAAAATATTACTTACCATTTACAACATTTGCCACCTGCTCCTTGTGCTTTACAAAACTGACGGATCATAGGAAAGAATGTGTGCTATGGACATTTTCAGGGTTATTGGTGAATTTTAGTCCTATATTTTGTGTTAAGAGCAGGTTGGAAAAATATAGCTCAATTGCTAGACATTCTTTTGTTTAACCTCTTTCCACACGAAATCAAAATTTTTATTTCTTTGTCTTCTAGGAGAAGGCTGGCCTCAGAGGCAAAATATAGTGTAATATGTCAAAAAAGTTCAAGCACAATATCTGATTTGTATGTAGTTCTTAAATGTTATATTGTTTAAAAGAAAAAAAAGTTACTCGAAAACCTATTACAGCCTAACACAATAGTACAGCCTTGAGGAGGGTCTGATAATAACGATTGTAAACAGTGAATCTTCACTCAAGACAGCATCCGTGGCTCAAATTCAGAGCAACTGGAACCTAGAACTATATTTTTGGATTTTCTTTTGCAATGAAGAGGCTGAACTGCTTTTATTTTTCAAGACAAGCATTTGTGCTTGTGGTAAGAGTTTAGAAAATGTGAAACCAACATCAACCCATAGAGCAATGTCTGCGCAAAGGCAGAAAGCTAAGAAAGCAGTCTTAAAAGATGCCGCCAATTTACTCTTTCCAGTGCTCAATAAGAAGCAATTTAGACACCTATTAAGAATAAGTTAGTCGCAACGTTATTATTCTTTCACTGCTAACAGAACAATTTCGAAACGAGATGGAGAACCTCCATTCTTAGCAGATGATCAGGGAAGATTTCTGGAAGAAATCGGGTCCTCCTTCTCTTACAATCTAACATAGTCCTGCACTCTACTGAAAGGTCCAGTCCTTCTCTCTCTCCCTTTGCATCCCAGACAGAGAACTAAAATCACGCTTGCTCAGGCTGTGCCACAAGATTGTTCTCTGTGGCTCAAGTGATGGCTCTTTTTCTCTTCCAAGGCTACCTATTAACGGAGGCAGCATGACATCAGACACAGGTCATTAGATCCGTTTATATTTCCAAGCTTTGCTCTTGCCCACAAATACCGAAGTTTCCTTTTCTCGAAAGACAATATTCTGGCATTACGATGTAAATCTGCTTCTGTTATAACTTCTGGACAAGCCAGTAACGGCTCAGTTGAGCTCCAGGGACAGGATTGGAGCTGGGGCTGTCTGGCCGGGACCACCCACCCACCAAAGCTGCATTTGCAATCGCTGCAAGTGAAATTTCATTTTGGTTTCCCAAATGCCTAGCCTTGCCTTCTGGAAAATAAATAATACTGTTTCCTCTACTCATCTTAATTTTAGTCCAGATATTGTTAGAGACAACTTGAAATAGGGACAGAAATCGGACAAAACAATATCTTATCCTTGAATATCTCAAACTTTAAGTGGTGTTAAAGACATAGCTGAGTCAAATATGGATCTTCATAGGAACTGTTAATTATTTATAGTCATATACACAACACGGTGGTGTCATTGCACTTTGGAGTCCCACAATAACAGACCTGACAAAACACATCATGGTTCTCCAGAATGGGAATCCATTTTCAGAGTTTTATAGGAATTCTAGTTTTTAAATCACAAATATTTCTAGACTTTATGCTTCCTTAGATGGACATGGAGAAAAGAGAACAAATACAGTTGGATTAAAATAGTGGAAGGTGATGTTAATTAGAATTTAAACATTAACATAATCTTTTTCTCATTACTTTTTAAAGTAATATTTCTTACACAAAGCAATACATTGTCAATACAAATTCTCAACGTGGCTTAATACCATGCAATTGGCTTTTTATCAAATTCCGCTGGAGCAACTTCTCTGCCATCTGAGCAGGTTTTTTGCTAAATGCCACTGAAGTGGCGTCACTTCAAAACAACACTAGAGAAGGTTTTGGTTTGTTTTGTGCTTTGTTTTTAGCACACAAGTGATTTCAGGAGAAAGCACCGTTGCCTGAAAATAATAATAATGAGATCTGGTACCTAGGAATTACCATGGTCAGATAGCGAGAAGTTCATGAAGAATACTCGTTTTTCTGATATAAAAATTTTGTCTGTTTGAGACCGACATCAACGTAATACTGTGAAGTACTCAATAACCACAAACTCGTATGTCATGCAACCCTCCCTACACTGGAAACCAGTTAATACTTTTTCAGTTACTACTTTAGACTTGAAGGAAGGAGGAGAAGACTGTAGCTATCAAGTTCTTTTTCCTATTCTTTAAGAAACTTCCGGTTGCTGTAGTAATCAAACACAATGATATTTATTCATGAGTACATTTGAAAATAACGTACAGACTCCAACTGCTATATCAGGTAGTTAAATATGAAGTGCCCTCAAATACAGTTTCATCCCCGGTTTCCTTTGTTTATACTGGTGCACACTTACTTTGAGATAACCGTACTGAAATGTATATAAATTCAAGTTCATATCATTTAGCCATAAAATTTAAAATATCTGACAAATTCATAAAGTTAAAAGGCATTATGATACCTACGCTATTCAAAATTACTCACTTGGGAGGAACTTGCTCCGTGAGGAACACATTAAAGATGGCATTTCCTTCTTTTATTCAGAATTTCTCACACTTTAACACTAACTTTTAGTAGTAAACATGCCACGTTTCTTTTATTTAGTAGTAAAGTTGGGTCTACAGAAGACAATATAAAACCTTGAAACCAATAGAAAATATTTTCAAAATGACAGCTCAAAATAATTTATTGCCAAAAAGAAATAAATATTAATACAGGTGATTTTGATTTATACTGATTATGTTCTGAAATAACCTTAATTTAACGGATAAATCACACCAGTGATTTTGTAAATTTATAAACAGGTACTAAAGCCTTTGGAAAAATTGATGGGAAGAGATGTTATCTATTGTTTCCGCTTCTAATATACATGTGTAAAGCATTTACTAGTGTGCTGCTTTATAAACAGCACAAGATGGAAGTATCTGAACACTTAGGTTGTCACCTTAAAACAAACTGTCACACATTTTTCTTCACACATTTGAAACCTAACTTATCAACCTTAACAAGTGTTGTTATCAAAAGAATTTTGGTGCCTTTGTTCTTTCCCTTTTGCAAGTAAATTACACTTTTAGGATTTATTAAGACAAGAAACAATTTTTGAATAGCAGGTCAAAACTCTCTATGGAAAAATTCTCATTACTTTCTAGCCTGAAGCAGTATTTACCACTCCAACTTATCCATCTTTTTCCTGTTTTTTATATATCTATATTTCCAGAATCTTGTTTCTGTGCCTAATGCTATAACATTGCAGCAGTTTGTTCAAAGCAACACTCTTATTTTTGCTCTTAGCCGGTGCTATACAAACCCTGATCAATTATTGAAGTGTAAGCCCTGAAGTAACACAGCCATTACTGCAGCAGGCAGATAAAAATGGAACACTTTTAGCTACAGTATATTTACTTTAGAGTTTCAGCAAACAAACCAACAAGTTAAACTACCTTGTCTTTCACTTTGTTTGATGTACTAATATTTCCTGCATGTTCAAAAGTCTTTCTTTTAAAACATAGTCACTGAAATGTTATGGCTGCTTGTTTGTGAGAATACCTAAGCTTCAATATTTGTGGGAAACAGCCTTGAGATATAGAAGAGGCAGCATTAAAGTAGTACAACTCTAATACACAAGCTGCTATCTATAGTGCCGTAAGAGCCACAGTTTTTTATGAGCTCTTTGGTATTTTAAGTTCGCCAAGCTGCGGAGCCTGCATATTGTAATGACATTAAAAACAATGCTGGGAGGTATCTTAAACAGCAAACAACATCATTGAGAAAAACATTAATGAAAGAAAAGAAAAAAATCAAATGAGAGGTGTTAGAAATTTCTCATGAAAATCACTTATGGACTCTTCTTCTTCAGCAGCTCGCTCCTTTACTCACAAAGGACTGCCCAAGATGTAATTTTTTGTTAAAATGCTTTCTTATTTAATTATACAGCATCTATTTGATAGCGACGCCAGTTCAAGACTACAACTATTCATCTTCTGATGGTGCTGCATGTGCATCTGCACACAAGATATAGTGGTTTTCAGTTTAAATGTCTGCTCTGGGTTTTAAGGACTAAATGATAGTGAAGATGGCTGGAAACGTTCCAGATTTTCCTATATAAACTGCATAGCAAAACCAAAAATTAGTACTTATGCTACAGAACTAATAATGTTTGACATTTGCATTTTATCACTTATGATGTGAAGAGCGGGAAGAACTCGTCCCAGGAAGTTTGGAGAAACTGTAAAAACTCAGTTATAGAAACGGATGTTTAAAAAAAGATTGTATAGTTTTGCTCAGTTCTCAGCTGTTCTTTTTTTCTAGTTCCCAGAGGAAAGCAGGCTGCGTGGCTTGCAAGCACCATACGTGAACAGTTTATGAAAAATGATCTCATGAATGCAGAAGTATGTCATCATATCCCATTTGAAGGCATTTGATAATCGGATGTAGTAGCCACGAGCGAAAATAGCTATATGCGCCTAGGTGCTTTCATATGTTTGGAAAAAACCCAAAAATAGTATTATGAAGGGGTGTTCGTGGGGATTTTTTTGTATTCTGTACAGGCAAAGGTGTATAACATTTGCATCTGTGAGAATATTCACAAATATTTTCACTGACCTTAGTGGTACTACTTGTTCACACAAGTAGTATGTATAGGGCCGTGTAAGAAGAGATCACATAATTTCCTCAGATACCTGAACTTGCAAAAATTTATTCTAGCTTTGAAAACATGACAAAGAAGGAACCATTCCTTCTGAGCCACAAAGAAAACAAAACATCTAGTACTATCTGCAAAACATAGGAACCTGGTGCTGCTCTGATCCTGTTAGAGGCACTACAGCTGATAGGAAGCAGCCAGGTAGGAACTCTGTCCTTGCCCAGATATGCACAGACGACTTTTGCTCTTTCCACAGCACTTGTTGCTCATTTCTGGGCGTGAAACGTACCCGAACCCTTCAAATGTGAGACAGACAACACAAGTACAAGTACACATGGGCATGCATCCATACAGATGATGTAGAAAGTAAAGTTTCAAGGTAAAAACCACCACAGACCTTTTCTTAAGCTGCATCTATGAGCAGTTACTAACCATGTCAAACTCTCTTTTCACCCTTCACTCTTATTTTTAAAAATGGAAATAGCGATGAATGTAAACAACTTCTTTATCTTCCATTTTATTTTTATTTTTATAACCAGTACATATGAGCCTGCTAACATGTTCAAGGTATGCTTGAAATACTTGGAAGCAAAAAATCTTTTCATTTGAACATTCGATTCACTGAAAGTGAGGTAGCCAATTTGTTGTTGCAAGCGTCTGTGCTATTATTTTTAGAGCTTTCTGGCAGACAGCTTATGAAAGGTGGTTTGTATAAAGCAGCAACATAATTCGAAAAAGTGCAAAAAGGGAATCTATAGTGATGCATGCCTTTGTGAAACTGCTCTTTATTTAAATATTGCACTGGATAGTAGAAACAGGCTGACTGGATTTATGAGGTGTGAAGCTATGTCTCATAATGATTAACATTAGAATCACAATTTAGACCTGAGGTCAGACTCCAGATACTACATTAACCTTCTTATTTTTCAGAAAATCTGGAGCTCTCAGTATTATTATAGCTTTTATTAAAACAAAGATGCTGTTGAGTTCACTGCGTGTTTCAAATGAATCAGGAAGGTAGGATCAGGTCTTTGAAACTTTACTTCATTATTACGCTCATCCATGCTCACCTTTTCTCAGAGGAGCCCTATATGTTTATGTGGGGACATGCAAAAATGCCCACTTTTCGCAGAACTTATATAAAATAATCCAAAACACGAGTATCTTCAGTTGCAGTCACCAATTTCAGATAGATTTGTAATTAAATAGCCACTCTGTGAGTTAAATCCAATAAACAGCCCTCTCAACCCTGAATATTCTGTAATTCTGGGTAGTCATCCTCAAGGCAAGAAAATTTGTGCTGATGTCCTGTCTTTTATAACTGTGTTCCTTACGAGCACTGGGCAAGAGCCACTAGAAGGAGGGCTGCCTTGGGGACGGGGACGCAATGTTGCACCCGAAGAACAGATTTTCAAACACAGGGTTCAGCTAGCTAGAGAGAGCTTGGGGAGGGAGTGGAAATCAATGGATGCTGTGTTTTGACATTTATCCCACAGGTCACATGCCATCAGCAAGAATTTTGGCTTGCTGACTCCTAGAAGCTCCTCTCCTGCAGGCAATTTGAGGATCTTGGAGTCATAAGAAATCTTTGAGTCGACCATCGCTACGTGGACTGGTTATTCTGAACAGGCAAACAAACCCTTTCTGCCTTTCCAGGAGCACAAGGTCTATTGCGCACATGTAGTATAATCCTTCTGCACACATGTGGTAAATCTGGTGTTCCCTGGAGCTACCAGACTTACTTGCTTAGGGCAAGCGTGACCCACGCTGACCTGCAGGACACCAGCTATTTCATACCCTCAGAAAACACCACTGTGCTGCTCCTCCGTGAGCCCTGAAAGACTTTTCAAGGTTAGCCGCAAAAGGACACTGCCCTCCCACCACTCCAGGATACAATAAAGCAAAAACGAAAGCTAAACAACGCGAGACTGAATACATACATACATGGAAAACAATTATGGAAACAACAAAGCCCACATCTTCCCTGTTATAACTACAGTCCTGCTGTTTCCTCCGTTCCACCTCCATTCCGCTTTGATTCATATTTCTTTCTCCTACAGAAAAAGAGACTGAATCTAATAATTTATATCCATCTTTCAATTTAGTTTCGATTTACATAGTTCTACTTCTGGCTTAGGATATTAAGGTATTTGTTTGAAGACTAAAAGCAGCTGAATAGGTGAATCGTAACCCAGATCCACATTTCCACAGGTTAGTCTAAGCAAATCACAGGCAAATGATTGAATCAGGAATCTATGACTACATAAAATATTTGTCAGATAGTGAAATTTCTTCAGGGTAATGCTACAAACTCATCTCCTAGACCTCTTTCAAAGAAGTCGTCACTACAGAAGTGCTAGGAAATCATCCTAAATTTCAAATTTCAAATGTCAAAAACTTATGCACAACAGTCCTAATGATGTCCAATATAGCATCATCGCTTGACGAAAGCATGCACATCTTCAGATGGTAGCATTGAATGTTTTACTGATGACCGGACTGCACGGCGCATAAAGATAGGGGACAGAAAAACTGTAATACTGTAGGAAGTAAGTTCAAAAGAAGTTTTCAGGGAAAAAAAGGGTGAAGACCTATTGCTACCTATGAATGCAAATAATCTGTAAAGACAATTGAAATATCTCCATTTTAACTAGCTGTCCATTCAAATGAAAATTGACGCTCAATTTACTTTGCTCATCGACAGAAGTTCCAAAGCATATATCATGCGAAAAATTCAATTCAGAAACATTTATAAAACCTCTAGATTGCATACTAAGTATTCTCTTGATCTTATGACACTTGACCTACTGCGGTACAATGGAGAATAACTCTAATTTTGAATATTCATTATATCTTTTTAAAAAAACCAAACGCAACATTTTAATGTCACACAGCAACAAAAGCTATTCACGGGCCAAAGCCCAGTCACTTAGGTTTACCCTAGACTGATGATTATACATCAAAATGTCAGGAGATATGTATTTACCAAGTTTGATGAAGAAAATCTGACAAATACTATTTAAGATAAGTGGCGTTTTCTCCTAATTGTTTTCAGATGAATGAATGAGAACCTAATGCCCTGCTACTTTGGTGGAGCACTAAATGCCTTCAAAAACTCATGTTTATACAATGTATTGGTACACACTCTAAAAGGAGAATTGAAACAGGCATGCCCATTTATAAATGTATCTTAGGTATACTTAGTTAGAATTACAAAAGAAAATGGGAAAAAATACTCCAGATTAACCAATCATTATTTACGCTTGTTTGTTGTCTTTCTCAGTTTGTCATCTCAATCACCCTCATTTTCTTGGCACTGTTGTGGTTTTGAAAACTGTAAATGTTTCAGCTAGCATCGAATTCGCTTAAATGAATCATTTACTATAGATATATCACACAGCAAAGACAAACTCTTTTAACAGTCTTCCAGGGTACAACGTTATGTAAAATAAAAGCAACCAAACACTTTAAGTCACTGTGCACAAGGGAATTTTCCCACACGTACTCAACCTCAAGTCCCTGTGTGCCTTTATGAACACGAAAGGTTTGCGGTATGAAGCAGTACAGCTTGCTTTTAGGTGCAAAGATGCGTGAAGAGAGATCACTGTAGGAAGAGGTCTTATGCTGAAATTTGGGGTTCTTCATAGTCTCTGAAAGAGGGAGCCCTCTGAAAGAGGGGCTTCTGTTACTGTGCCCAAGCATACCATGCCCCTTGTGACCTTAGCTGTATACATCTGTGTACATACACACATATGTAGCAACATCTGGGCAAGCTTGGAAATTTGGGGAGATGGAGCTGCAGCAACATGGAATTGCTGCTGCCTCCAGAAAGTGGGCTGAAGCCCTTAAAACTATTTTAATTTCTCCATATTATTATGTAGCTCCCTGGTTAGTCTCGGGAGAAAATAACCTGCAGTGGGCAGGTAACATTCAGTTTGCATTCCCTATGAAACAGCTCAGCTGCATGGTTCATAGCATTGCGGCGATAAAGTATCTCCCTGCACACTCCATATCACAACTGTTGATTATAACTCAAGTTTCAGAAATTCTGATTCATAGATTTAAAGCTGAAAAATATGGATTCAACAAAAAGCTTAACCAAATCCAGATCAGATTTTTTTCATAGGTTTGAGACTTTTCAATTAGCTTTGAACAAATCAGTCATTCAATTTTGTACAGCCCTGGATAATGCTTCCTGGAATAGTCAGAATAAAAAGCAGAAAAAGCAACTTATTACAAGATGGACTTTCACCCAGTAGTCTGACTCGAGAAGAAAGTACCAGAGGTCATAATAGACATTTTCTTATTAGATGTCCAGCTGAATTTTTCATGCCAAAGAAGATTAGGTGAATGTTGGTCTTTTATTCCTCTGAGTCAGGGCCCTACTCCAGAGATCTGCACTTGGTACATTCAGATTTTGGCCCTAGGACAAAACACATTTGTTCAATGAACTAGAAGACAAAATAGCATAGGACTGCATGAGGTACAATGGGATGTTGAAGGACCAGAACCAAATAGCACCCGCAAGGGTATATAAGGATGCTTGCCTTCCGCTGAACCTGTTAGCTGCAAATATTGTCTATTGTAATAATTAAGGTGTATTAAAGTTCTCTCTCCTCGGAAACTGGAACGTGTTTATTACGTAGTTCGCTATGAAAATTGCCATTCATCACGTCATCTGCCTCAGAGCAGGGAAGAATGAGGGCAGAGAGGAGTGTATTGCTACATAATGCACAAACCAATGTCAACAAGTGAATGAGTATCAATGCTTTGACAAACCTCGTTTTACGACTAGATCTGGACAACGGTGACAAATTAGGGATGGCCCATCCATTACTGTGAAAAAGAATAAAGAGTAAGTAATTGTCTGGTTTTCTATCATCAGTTCATTCTCCGTCTTGCACCTACAAAGGTCCACCGGCACCAGTGACCCAGAGGACAGTCTTGCTGCAACGCATTGCAAGTGAGGATGGCACTCAGGCTAGTGGCACTGCAGAAAATGAGGCCAGAACTAAAGCCTACCAAACACAACAGAATACCCGCATTCATTGAAATGAGACTTGGATCAGCCCCTTGGCAACTGGTGTGTCAGACACTCAGCCGAAAACCCACTGGCAAAGTCAAGCAGGGTGGCTGTGGTTCACAGCCACACTTCTCTCGGGTACCTCTGAAGGATATCAGCTTCTGACCACAGCAGTTCTCATGGAACTGGAGATGACAGTACACACCTGAGTATTAAATGTGAAAGTTTGCCTCCTCGGAAGTTGTAAAATATAATTCCTGACAGTTGCAGCACTGTGAATTTGCTTTTGAGATAGGCTAAGTACATCCATGGGTAGGGGATGACTCTTCTATTTCTTTCTTTCTTTCACTGTTAAGAGGTTGTGTACAGCTTTCTTTGACATGGAAGGTCAAACGCGTACCTCTGGTTTGCTCACAGTAATGAAGAATCTGCTCTGTTGAAAGTAGTAACGCAAAATCACTTAATTAATAGCTGGACCGAGTATAATCTGTGGAAAGTATTTCTGACAGATGGTTTTCATTCTCTTTGCAAAGCCCAGTGCTTTCAGCTGTCTTTTACAGTTCATACCTTACTAGGCACAAAATCATTGAGATTTTGTCCAATTAGTCCTCGTTG
Organism: Steatornis caripensis; assembly: GCA_013398225.1. Taxonomy (NCBI): domain Eukaryota; kingdom Metazoa; phylum Chordata; class Aves; order Caprimulgiformes; family Steatornithidae; genus Steatornis; species Steatornis caripensis. The sequence continues at coordinate 130,766 of VZSC01004239.1, forward strand.
GCTCTTTTAAAATTTTTGGTATGACTCTAAACCCTATATATGTATCTCCCACACATGCAAATGATTCATAGGCTTTGACAAAGATGTCTTCTATAAATGCAAACGTTTGTGTTCTATCACTGTATTTTGTTTCTCCACAATGAAAGGAAAATTTAAAATATAGCAGAGCATGCCATTAGAATGTGCTGGGTTGTATGATCACTTGGCAAAATGGACAAATGTCTCCTAAAGAGTATGTTGAGGTTCCCCAAACAAATTTTACTGGTAACATAAGGCAGGTTGGAGTAAATTCCAGCCATGAAACTCTAGTTCATTAATTTTCTACACCAACTGTCTCTTGCTAATTCCACTCACATAATAAACAGCCTAATAAAAATATACTTTCCTTCTCGGTCTACATCTGAGAGTATTTATAGATGCTGCGTAATATTGACAGGGATTCGGTTGTTTTTTGTGTTTTAACAGAAATCCAAAAGAAGGTTCATACTTGTTTCAAAATACAGGAGTGATACTGTGCTTTGTGATTCTAAGGTGATGTAATTTGTCTACTGCTGTTTCTGCCAACTGGTGACCAGACACTAGAGCTGACTTAACCAGTAAGCAGAGTCTACCATCTGGTGGCTGGAGTTGCTGAATGTACATCCTACACATTCCTGCATCTAGATTCCAATGGGACCTTTGTTGCTGGTAGACAGCAGTTTTCTCCGCTGACTAGAGCAATGAAACAACTTCAGTTTGATAATCTTGTCTCCCTTGAAATTATCTTTTTTTTTTTTTCCAATTTACATCTATGTCCATAGCAGCTTTTCCCAAAACCTGGATGAGCTTCTTGATCCTTGTTTGGCCACTCTTTTCCATGGACTCTGGGTAATACCTTTGCGCATAAAAATAGTCGTGTCGTAGTATTTTATGTTAATTGACATATTGTTAATTTTATTAAATATCAGGCTAATTTGACAACATTCAGGCTCTTTTCCTTGCTGCTCACTATCTCTGCTACACAAAGACTCATTCCCAGAATCTAATGCACTATGATAGGAATTGTCACTGAAATCGGTGAATAATTTTGAGTGAATCATCATTCACGTTGGACAGTAAAAACAGTGATATTATATTTTAAAGACACACATAGCGAAATGACCAGAGGTATTTATGTATGTCATTGATGTACTGATGGATAATCAAAGCAAAAATCAATAAAACGAACTTGTTCTTAGTGATTAATCAATGTGTATTTGTATTTTACATTCATCGAATCATATAGTGGTTGGCAGGTACTGTATGATCTAAGTCAGCATAAGGATTAAGATTTCATCTGTGTTTTCAGATACACTTTAACACAAGAACAACAGAAAACTGAAACTATCTTCACAGTAAGGTAGGGGACTGAAATGCCTGCAAATACTCTAAACCGTATTAGTGTCTGATAATATTGAGAGTAACAAGACAAGAAGGACTGAAACAATCTAAACACTGAAGCAGCGAAGTGGCTTTTAAGTACCTAAACAAAAGATCACTGCCAATCAAAAGACATCCCAAAAGCAGAAAAATGTGTGACGTTCAAAAAAGATATAACGGATGACTTTGTCATGAGTTTCTATTGTGCCTCTCAATGCATGGGCTAGCATTTTGCATATTCTCTTTTCTCTGCAATGACTGCACCCGATTAGCCTCTTCAACACACATTGTAACAATAGGAAATGCTATCCACAAAATGGTTTATTTCACACAATAAAAGCAAATCTTACTGAACTATCTTCTGAAAATGATGTACAAAAGGCTATTAAACAACATGCATCTGGCAAGTCAAATGGTTCAGATGGCATACAAATAAATCCACATACTATTGCTGATTTCCAACTATTAAGACATCTGCTGAAAATCCTCCAGTTAATAGGAGCACAAAATAGCATCTTCCAGACTTGACTGTTTCCCTTATCTATCACGTAAGCATTCAAGAAGGGGGGATCAATCACTGTCTGTAACAACCGGCTTGGTAGCTCTTTCCCAGCCACTGCGGGCAAAGGCATCACTTGTGTGGTGCTGCCCATTGGTACTTATTTTTCCCTGGTTCGTGTCCTGTCACTTTCCGGGGTCAGATAAGCAAGAGCAGACAAAATGTGCTGATTTTGATTCTTAAGAAATCCATTGTAAACTGAAGAGGCAAACTCTCTTACATGGCTTTAACTGTATGGAGTTCTGCTCAGGTCAGACATAAATAACCAAAAGAAAAAGACAGGAACATGCGAATGCACAAGTGGAAGAACAGAAATCCCTCGGCATCAATGCCAGATCCTACTGCCTTAAGATTCACATCATCATTCCATGGTTAATGCCTTACTATGATATTTTGACAAGGAGAGGATCTAGACACCGAGGTGTAATGAAACTGATTAAAGCAATAACAAAGTCTTACAAAGCAGCATGCAGAAACTACAACTGAAAACTACTGTCATACACTAAGAGTCATTTAAGGACACAGGCATTAGCAATAAAATACTATTCATGCAAATACAGAAAAAAACTGAAAAGCTCCCCGCAGTGCGGGTGCCAGCCATAACTCTACCCATCTTCTGCAGACCCAAAGTATAGTTTCAGTTGCAGGAAGGACTAACTTAAAAATTAGTGGGGTGTCTTGGATTCACAAAGGGAAACAATATCTAGAATAATTTTTGTCCTACAGAAAGCAGAAAGGAAATTGCATGACAGATACTCTACCTGCTCTGTCTGACAAGCTGTGGAAGATTACTACAAATGGATAATTTAACATAATTTTTTTAAAAGCCATACAAACAGTACGCAGCACTGAGTCGGAGGCTTTAGAATCTGCATACTTATAAGAGTGGTTCCACTCTTATAGGTATCACTAAAGGGACTTTTAGACACCATATGGCATTTGCACTGAGAGTTATATCTGTAAAACTATTTAAATATAAAATTGTTATCTCTGATTAGAAGACTTACGTGATCACGTAGCCTGAGCTCACACCAGGTACCAGGCAGCTTCATTTTAATCAATTTTCTGAAGAACAAGAACTAATGCAGTAAGAGTAAATGAACTTAATTTGACTCAGCAGATGGAGCCATCATGGACCACTTACATTCCCTTTATTGCAAGTACTTGCGTAGTCTCATTGGAATAACTAGTAAATCTGTACAATGTTTCTCCAGGATTGTTTAACATTCCCTCACTTACCAAGCCCCACATATATTTATGTTCCTGATGAAAGCTATAAAGCAGGTGTGGGCACAAACACAAAAAGTTTTGGGATAGATTCTACTTCTTCTCCTCAGGGAACAGGAAGAGTGAAGACAACTCCAGCGGGCTTGGACCGGCCGCAAAACGCAGTGCCACTCCAGAGCCTCTGGGCATTCAGGAATGGCAATGAGTAGCCCATATATTTGAGTCCATCAGGTTCATAGAAACTCTTGCTGCCTCGTGTCTCTGAAGAGAGCACACCTAAGCGAAGACCACGAAAGATGGTCAGTTTTCCCTATGAACTGCATTACTTCGATTAGGCTTATCATAGCAACGATATTTTTAAGGCTGTGTGATTTGTGTCGCAGCTCGCAATAGGTTATCTGACAAGACAGTTGAACATTTTGAAAAGAGGAGTAGACGTGGGGAAAAGACAGAAGAAAAGAAAAGAAGAATCAAAAGCAGAGAGAGCAAAGGGAAGAGGCTCATCAAGTAATTCGTATCTTACAGTTCAGCAATAAAACACCATTACCATGAATGAACTCCCAATAAAACATTTGGAGATTAATTAAGGAAGGTTTCAGAGCAAGATGAGCAAAGGACTCATGATTATTTTTGCGTTTTAAGGCTTAAGGGTGATGAGAAAGACAAAGCATAAGGAGTTCCCGGCAGTACTGGTGCTACTTCGTAAGCTGTTGTGGTTTGTGGTAAGTGGCACCCGTGTCCAGCCTCTCTCTACCCTTTCTCTCACACATTGAACATTATTTCTTGTCCCATTGCACTGAGCAACCTTGCTTACGCCCTCATTCCCACACCAGATTTGGGGGTTTTTGCCATTATCATAAAGTTGTTACTGCTGCAGCCTCTGCTCGGCCTCCACGCTGGCGCGCAGCTCAGACAGAGGATGAGGGCTGTATCATCTCTTTTATGTCAAGAGTAAAGAGCAGAGGAGAAGAGCAGTGAGATGGAATAGCTTCTCTTCTCCTCCCTTCCCTCCTTTCCCACATGAACATGATGACTCATTATGACAGAAGCGTAATAAACTTCTAAAAAGGCAACCACAAAACATGTATTTTTTTTCTTACAGGCACAGATACATAAAAAAAAAAAGCTCACACTTTCAATGATATAGGATTAAATTACCCACCTCCAGCTTTTGGGGGCAATATTTAAACATTACATCCTACAACGAAGCTCAGTTCTAAACTGCTATATCTGATTTATAGAGGTAAACAGCACAAACTCAATGTGTAACAGCACTGTAACATCTTTATGTTGCAGCAGGGCTTTCATTTAAAAAAAAAAGACTTTTTTTTTTTTTCCTTACGCTGACTCTAAACTGCACCAACCCCAGTGAGCTGGAAATTACTCCAAGCTTTCTCCTTAGAAGAAACTTCTTGCCCTCTTCCCTCGGTTTTTGGTGAGCACCACGGTGCTCCTTCCGGTCTGGTATCACTGACTCAGCTCCGAGGACCAGGACTTACGTCGGGAACTTTACAGCTCCGATGGGTAATGGACGGAGGCACCAGCTCGCCGGTGTGCTGGGGGAGAGGCTGCCCCCCAAGCAATCCCACTGCTTCTAGCTCTTCAGGCAAGGTTAAGTACATGTAAATTAAAACTGCAAGCTATTTTTGTGTAAAGTTGGTATTACTAATTTGTTAACTATGACAATTTCACACAGAAACCCTTTTGTTGGAAACTGAGTTTCTCATGTAATAATTAGCTGTGGAATATTACCCCAAACAGGTGTCTGTAGCCTGTCAAAGTCAGAACAGGTGATTTAGAATTAGCGTATTAAAAGAACTGTGAATTAGCGAAGCAAAAACGTGTTAATTTCTTGTTCCATCTGTTAATATGAATTCACTGCCAAATATTTTACTTTGTAGAACTGTGCTGGGATTGGCAAGAACATACACTATAAAAAAAAGTTTAAAGGCCTGAATGTTTAAAAATCATGACATACGTTACTGCAAAAATAACTTCTACATTTGAGCAAGGTTTTTTCTTTTGTATCTTTTAAAACTTCGTAGTGAAGAATACCATATAATCCATAAAATTAAGCTAAAAGCTCCCGCAAATAAACTTTAGGGCTTTCAAAACGAGGTCTGAACAGAGTGTCGCAGGAAAATGCAGGAAAATATTATGAATTGGCTTAAATAAAAACTACAATCAATGTCTCTGCTTGGAAATTTAAGGCACAAAGTATTCACATGCTCAAGATATTTGAGATAAGAATTTTTAAACACAATACTGGCAGCTACCTGAAAAACTCCGTCCTATCTGTACGGTAGCACAGCTCCTACGATCATGCCGTTCCTAAAGGTTTTTTGTGATAACGGGCATGTTACGAGCTTTTCCTGTAAGCAATGGCAAAAACCCCAGAAACTACCCATCGTACACATCCGAGTCTTCACAATAGTATTTACAGCAATATGAATGACATGTCTTTTGATAAGAATCTCCACCTTCATGTTCCTTCATCTTCTAACTAGAAGCTGGCGTGCTCCTGAGCTAACGGGCAGTCTGGAATATGGCAGGACGGTCGGCAGTATGAAACCACTGCACAAGAAGTGGAATTAAAGCCTGATTTTAAAGACTGTATAGTTTACATGTTCTGTTAGCAAAACCAATGCCTTTATGGCACTACTGTCATTCAAAAAAAAAAAAAAAAGTGGGACTATTTTAAAGCATTTTAAAAATAATTATCCAGCAATGCATTCTACATATACCCATCAACTATTAACAAACATCAGGTATAAATGTCCACCTCCTAATATGTGTGACTAATGACTGCGCTATATTTTCTGGTGTGAGTCTTTCTTTACTTTTCTGAGCTTTGCAGAGAAATACCCAATTACGTGTTTGCTCCCCGCTGTTCCTTGCTGCTTCTCTTACCCTGCACCCTCGCCCTTTGGAGCCTGGCCATCGTGCAGCAGAGCCTGCTCCCTGCCAAGGACGGCTTTGACTCAAGAAAGAGAGAGAACTAAGTGCGTGCACAAACACTGAGATCGCAAAGAGATTGGAGCATCAGCAAACTACAAACTGCATCAGTGGTTTTGACAGCCAATTTCTTCTGTCGGTCACCAGTTGCCCTGTCCTGGAGAACATCGTGCACAAGTTTGCTCACAGGTACGAACAGCAAGGTTACAGCTCCAATTCATATTTATATAAAGTCCAGCTGTTTGAATTCAGTAATTTGCCCTCAGCCCTGTGTTTCCTGGAAGGTGAAAAAATGCAGAAGCTCAGAGGAAGGTCACGCGTGTGAGGCAGATGAAAGAGAAAGTCAAAGTTGCGGAAAAATATAGAAACCTGTCAAGGACCGACGTCTTGGTGCATTTCTCATCAAAAATAGAGAGTTATAAAGCTAATCCTGATAGCATTTGAATCGCTCTTGTGCCAAGTTTTTCCCAGGTAAAAGAAATCCAGCATTTTCAGGCCTAGCCTTCAGAGACATAAAAGCAATTTACACTGAAATTTTCTTAGGAGACAAATACTCAAGCATTTGCTTGCCCAGTCCATCCCCTCGTCACACAACAAATAAAGAGATTTGTAGATGTTTCCCTCAAGCTTGCGTGCTACTGTGGTGCAGCAGGGCACCATCCTGGCCCCAGGCACGTTGTCACTTTAGCATATTTCCATAAATTTTATTTTCTAGCACGAGGAAATCGCAGAGGAGCCCATATTGCCACTTGGATTGCAGGAGAGTGAAAAGATGCACACCCAATTACTGCAAGCATTTCAAGCAAAGCTTAGAGATATGCAGCAGGTTCTTAACTGCAAATGATATGATAGGTAGTTTCTCCTCCCTGGTTTTCTGCCACATCCAAGAGATTAATACTTACATGAATCATCTGTAATGACTAGCATAATTTAGGCAAGTGAATGAGATTTTCTGCATTATTTATATTATGAACTCACAAGAATATGAATGGTGGCTTATGTAAATTCAAACCATGTTTACAGTAGCAAAGTGCGGAGAAAGACCGGCAAGGGTTAAGCTGATATTTCCAGAGTTGGGGTTCTTTGTATCAACACTCTGCTGCTTATTGCTTTAGTGCTGAGTGAGGTGAGTTACAGCCTATGAACTGCATATGGGAAACTTTTATTGTTTTCCACATTTGAATGGAAAAATAATTATGTCGCTCACATCTTTCACATACTTAAAGTAAATGCATCAAATTCTTTTTCAGGGTGTGGACCCGAATTCTTATATTTATAAAACGAAGGCTGCCAAAGTTTTAACCTTCGAGTAATACAGATTTTTTTTTCCTTTCTTTTTTTTTTTTCATGCTTGATAATTCAACCTAAATGTCAGCTTAGGCTTTAAAATAGAACACATCTATTTGCTCATAATATTTAAGAAATACAATGTCATTATGCTGTTATCAGTGGTAAAACATGTCTAATCTTGATATAGCATCACCTTTAACAAATGCTTGTGGGAAAAAACTAGCGAATGCATAAAACATTTTATGTAGTTTTAAAATATACAATACATTAAAGTTTTAGTTGACTTATCTGAAAAGACATATTTTTGGCACATAAATAAAAAAAGGCAAGGGAAGAACTTGTCAGAAGGCAAATAAAGTATGTAAATTAAATCAAAGGTAAGGCAGCTACACTTTTTGTATAAATAACTGTGTTAACAGATTTTTATGCATATTACAATATATTCAGATGTATTACTTCTGCAAAAACAAATTCATTGCTTCTCTCCAAAAAATGGATTAAAACAATTTATTTTATAAAATTTGGATGGATAGTATAAGAAATGTAATAGCTATCTATGGAAAATAAAGATAAAAATTATTCAAGCTCCATCTACTTTATGTTAGTAATGAGATGCACTTCATTCAAATTCCTTTCAATTGAAACAGTGCTGAGAAAGCAAGAACATGATTCTGTAGGAAATGATTTCTAATCTTCATGATAACGTACCAATATAATACAATTATTTACAATTGACTAAGAGTTAATTCCAATAGTATAACATCTTTCTTGCAAAAATGTCAGCTTTTATTGATGAAACAAACTAAGAATAAAACATTTTTACTTGTAGTCTAACTGTGCTGTTTTTCATTCTGTTAACCAAAACAACACAGCAATACTGTAAACAAAAAAATAGCATCAAACTGGCTGTGTTTGCATGATTTTATCAAGAATCATAAGCAGTAGAGTGAGGTGCATTGGGATTTTTAAAACATTAAAAATAGTATGAGAAAAACAATGATTTTTTGTTGTTGTTTGTTTTAGGGGCTTTTTTTAAAGATAATGAACATGTATTCAGTCAGAAGGCATCATCAATGTCAATAGGCAGAGAGCAGGTATCCATATAAAAACAGCTGCAGTCATTCCGCAACTTCCATATTTTGAAATGCCAATTGTCAAGACTTTTTTTTTGTTTTGGTAAATTAAAGGAAATGACACTCAAGCAAATAGTTAACATTTCGTCTTCTTTCTGTATACTGAATTTGTGATGTACATGACGGGATTGTTTTCACTGGAGTCTGAACATTGTTTTACTCTCAGCAATTCTCTTGCCTTAGAACACTTCACCAGCAATGTATCTCCCTATTCCCACAAAGAAGGAAATATGGTTTAACTGCTTCTCTGTATCATAATCTGGGGATATTACTCAATGTTTCCAAGCATGTTTTACCAAAAATAAAAGAATTTCTCTTTGCAGCTACACAGGTATTTGTGCAGATTGTGAACTCCTTTGTCATCGCTTTCCGGCGTGCGTCCTCTGAGGTTCACTAAGCAGAGTCGCAGCCACCGACGTACTGACCCGAACCCATCCCTCCACACTGAGCTCCTTACATGAGGATTCACCAAGGCATTCTGAGAGGAAAAACATATCAAATCAGAGGGGAAAGACTCAGACTGTTTTGATGTAAAGGACCACACAAGGCACTGACAAGACATGGTCCTGGTTTGAAGGCCATTGATGAATATTTCTCTACTGCAAAAGCCTGGATTTTTTTTTCCGTCTCCAGATCTGCAGCTGTTTGAAAAGATAAAATTAGTTTAAATCTTTTCTTATGGCAAGGCAAGTAAGAAAAAGACATAGCGGTGTGCCAGGACACAAAACCACAAGTAACTGAAGTTCATAATAGAAGTAGCTGCGTCATCCAATTCACATGAGATTATTCTGCTGAAGTCCTTCCACTAATATTTAAAAGCCTGAACAAGTATGCCCTTAAAAACAAAATACAGCAACTCTGCCTTATCTCTTCACATGGGCTGGCCCAACAACTCAAAAGCTAACACAATAAAAGGAAACAGGTGGNACAGCAATACTGTAAACAAAAAAATAGCATCAAACTGGCTGTGTTTGCATGATTTTATCAAGAATCATAAGCAGTAGAGTGAGGTGCATTGGGATTTTTAAAACATTAAAAATAGTATGAGAAAAACAATGATTTTTTGTTGTTGTTTGTTTTAGGGGCTTTTTTTAAAGATAATGAACATGTATTCAGTCAGAAGGCATCATCAATGTCAATAGGCAGAGAGCAGGTATCCATATAAAAACAGCTGCAGTCATTCCGCAACTTCCATATTTTGAAATGCCAATTGTCAAGACTTTTTTTTTGTTTTGGTAAATTAAAGGAAATGACACTCAAGCAAATAGTTAACATTTCGTCTTCTTTCTGTATACTGAATTTGTGATGTACATGACGGGATTGTTTTCACTGGAGTCTGAACATTGTTTTACTCTCAGCAATTCTCTTGCCTTAGAACACTTCACCAGCAATGTATCTCCCTATTCCCACAAAGAAGGAAATATGGTTTAACTGCTTCTCTGTATCATAATCTGGGGATATTACTCAATGTTTCCAAGCATGTTTTACCAAAAATAAAAGAATTTCTCTTTGCAGCTACACAGGTATTTGTGCAGATTGTGAACTCCTTTGTCATCGCTTTCCGGCGTGCGTCCTCTGAGGTTCACTAAGCAGAGTCGCAGCCACCGACGTACTGACCCGAACCCATCCCTCCACACTGAGCTCCTTACATGAGGATTCACCAAGGCATTCTGAGAGGAAAAACATATCAAATCAGAGGGGAAAGACTCAGACTGTTTTGATGTAAAGGACCACACAAGGCACTGACAAGACATGGTCCTGGTTTGAAGGCCATTGATGAATATTTCTCTACTGCAAAAGCCTGGATTTTTTTTTCCGTCTCCAGATCTGCAGCTGTTTGAAAAGATAAAATTAGTTTAAATCTTTTCTTATGGCAAGGCAAGTAAGAAAAAGACATAGCGGTGTGCCAGGACACAAAACCACAAGTAACTGAAGTTCATAATAGAAGTAGCTGCGTCATCCAATTCACATGAGATTATTCTGCTGAAGTCCTTCCACTAATATTTAAAAGCCTGAACAAGTATGCCCTTAAAAACAAAATACAGCAACTCTGCCTTATCTCTTCACATGGGCTGGCCCAACAACTCAAAAGCTAACACAATAAAAGGAAACAGGTGGCTGAGAGAAATATCTTATATCCTCTAAAGCAGCTGCCCTACAAGAAATTCAATCTAGGTATCCTGAACAAACTGCCTTTTCATCAAAGAACACTTACACGAGAGATGCACAGTGTACCTATTTAGAACATATCTTGTATTGTACTTTCCACCACCAACTGGTCCGCTTTGATTGGCATAATTTTGGCAGATAACAATATTTGTATTTTTAAAAACAGTATTTAATTTGTTTACAACAGGTGCTTACTTTCCATTTGCACAGAAGAGCCGTTGTTCCCAACGGCCTGGAGAGACGACTGTAAGTCTCACGTTACTGGTTTTCTCCTAAGAGCACAGCGGCCATTAACATGCCCAAAGGAAACAGCAGGAATGAATGAACTGACCTCCCAAGTTTCAGCAATCTGAACTATTTGAAGTGCAGGATGCAGAAATACTGTAGCAGGTTGGACTGTGTGAGAAAGGATATATACGGGTGATGAGTGATGGGGCGTAGCACTTGTGCAAGGAGAAAAAAAAGGTTTTACCATGAAACTACGTGTTGCCAATTTACTGCGCTATTTTAATGCCTGAAACCTTTGGGGCAGAATGGGTATCGTTAAGCAGGTAGCGCGTATTTGCAACTACTTAATTTAAAAGTTGAAATTTGCATTATAAAGAAAAACAACCATTCTGCGTAAACACCACCAGAAATCCATCAGGTTGTGGTCTCACTCACATAGTTACTTATTTTAACCATAAACCAACATGTATATCAAAACAACTGCTCTGCAACACCCCAAGCCTAGAGTTTAAAACATTCAGTATCTCTGGTCTTTTACTTTGGCCCCGAAACGTGCATACTAACCTAAATCTGCCCTGGAAAGCATGGAGAATCATCTTTTCGATGTATGTTGTATGTTTCAGACATGCATCTTTGCATAAAGAACTCTCAACTTTCTTTTCAATATTATACATAAAATATTTTCTTTTTCTATTAAATAGAAGAATATATGTGAAATATATAAACATAAATCTAAATACGCTTCTTTACAAATCGGCAGAGATCTCAATGTTTAATATATGAGAGAAAACCTGCTTAAAGACTTTCAAATCCTAAACTCATTATTGAATCCATTAGGATTTAAGAAAAGTTGTGATACGTAATGCTAGGAGATGAGCGCTTGTGGCAGAAGCGCTCTCTCAAGGCTGTACAGCAGCACATGGAAAGGCAGATGGAGAGGTGCTGTATAGGTAACTGAGGATGGAAGGGAACAAGGCTGGATGGCTATCAGAGATGGAGCTCAGAGTACTCTGTCTCCTAAGTCATTAAAGTTGCTGTACTTGTCACTGGTATGATCTCCACCCTACCCTCACTACGGCTGCTGTGATTGACAAAAAGTCTTTTATTATCTGTCCTCTGGGAAAGAGGAAGGTGGACAATAGACTAAATAGAGATTCCTGACAACACACAAGTTATTGACTAACAGTTCTAAAATCTAGCAATATATCTGTTCAGTCGAGGCTTTGTACACATCAGGAAAACTATTACAAATGGAGCTGGAATGGTGAAGATTTTGTGGAACAGCTTATACGCCACGCGTTTCACGTTTTACTGTGTTGGTTTTCACCGTGCCTTGAAAACCCAGGTTTCTTCATTGCACATATCTAAAGAGAAAATATAATTGTTGTAATAGCAAAGTATCTGAATTTTTGAAAATAACTACTGATCACAGACAGCAGCTCTTAGCTGCAGCTGTTTCCATCATGACACTAATTCCCCATTCATTTGAATGGGGCTTAATGGTGCTGTCATAATAATCTTATTGTGACACCAATGGAAGTTCATGGAGACAATGCAACAATATTAAGATTAAATAAATTGATGTCCCTACTGTGATATGTTTAGCATCATATTCTGAAATTTCTATATTTGGGGAGCTTAATTATATAGAATTTATTAGTCTGACATATTAACCTCATTTTTATGGCTTCCTCGAAAGCTTCCAGATTTAATTAAATAATTCTCTATAGCTGCACAAGCTATTGACTTCTCTTGAATGTATTCATGAGTCTTCTCCGTTCTACAGAAAACGTAGTGTCAGGTTGTAATGGCAAAGTATTTTTGGCATGTCGTTGTCCTATTAGAAATCCAGAAGTCCAGCTGGCTGTAGTTTTTTTGTGCATATTACATTTGCAAAACCCTACACTTTACGGACGATTAATGAACCTCTCTATCAATGGCTGTACAAACACAAAACCTAGTTTTGTGCGGAAAGACCTAAATATATAGCAATAGGTGGAAGAGAACTTCCTGGAATTTGAGAAACCGTGTCAAATAGAAAAGAAACATGCAGACAGATTTTTGGAACTGACCACAGTACATATTATAAAAGGATACATAGCAACCCCTCAAAACTTTACAGAATTAATTAGCATTGTTTCCACTGTCAAAAATTTAATCCTATTCTGATTTTATCTCACATCTCTATGTAAGCCTTACATTGAAAAGAACATTGGATGTTAGCTCAATCTGTGGAAATACCAGTTTCATAATCAGAATCTCAATATGGGTGAACTGTACACTTGATTTCTAAAAATTTTCGAAAAATGTAAAGGGAAGAACAAAGTGTTCCTGAGCCCTGATCCTTGTCTGTAACCACAGGTGCCCGCTCTCCCCAAGGCAGAGGTATCTCGCAGCATTTGACGAGCGCTGTAATATTCCCTGTCAATTTTACATTCTGCTTGGCAGCAGCGGAAACCTGACAGGCATCAGCAGAGTGATTGGCAGCACCATGCCTGATAATGCGAGTCAAAGCAATTGGCAACAGCACCACTAGCCCCCTCGCAGAGTCCAGAATTTACTTATAATCCACAGGTGACCTTTGATGATACAAGCTGGAAGGTCGTGGAAAGGAGACAACTTTTTACGTCCGTTAAAAATTATTGCCAGTGTATTCTTTTTTGTACCGTATTAGACATTGAACCAAAGTAGTCCCTGATCTGAGATGGCTCAACTGTAGACACAACTCCCATTACCTTGTAGGGGCTGCACGGCCTCAGATCTAGAAACAGTAACTTCTTTGGCTATTGAATAACTGATGTGATTCCTAGTTTTACATTTACATCTTTGATTTCCCTAACTGTAAACAAATGCACTGAAGCCTTTCTACATCAGGGAATTGCTGTGAAGATTAATCAGCTAATGTCCATAGTGAGATCTGAAAAATTAAAGTCTTACCTTCATCACCACTTGATGTCTGTCCAGGCTCAGCCTTGCACCTACTGTTAGGTTTCCATGTGATCACAAGGGGTTTTTTTGTTTGAGAGCTCAATCATCTGTCTCAAAATCTCCAAAGAATTCAAAATTTGATAGCAGAAACTCAGGTTCTCAGATCTTACAGTAAACATTTCAATATTAAAGCAGAGAGGAGAGGGAACCTTTCAAGAGGAGTGAGGAAATGGGAACCAATTTGTTTTGATTTGAACAAAACCAAATTCTCAGAAAGGCTTGAGTTGTTCTCTTCTTCACCCTCAGCCTCTACTCCTACCAATCCACCTGTCCCTCCCTAATGACAACAGCTTTTTGGTTGCACTTGACGTACGTGTGAAACACACATCCAAAACCATCCCCGTTCAAGCATAGGTACGGCATTTTATTTAGGTTTCATAACCTATCACTTCATGTCTTAGAATTTTGTGCTCATGAGCACTTTATAAGTGTGTGGTAGAAAATGCTGCTGCGGTGGAGGGAGAGATTTCGATCACTGGGAGGCAGAATTAAATTGGGAGAGTTAATGGGACTCAGTAATACACGCCTTGTGTTGCTGGCCTGCAATGCCAGCTCTCTTTTTTGAGGTACCTAGAAACCAGAGTTTTTGAGATGAGTGTCATCTAAAGCTATTTTTCAAGCCCCTGAAGCCTTCTGTTCTCACATTGCTTGTCACCAAGTGAGACCTTTGTTTGACACGCCAGTAGGTTTGAATAAAGGCATTTATTATTGCAAAATGTTCTGATCTCTTTTGCCTGTCCTTTCTTCATAGCTATTTCCCTGATTTTTCATATTACATCGAAATTAAAACAAGATGAAATCCCCCTGCATTTAATGACATCATGGTTAGTTGGTTCTAAGAGGAATTTTTCAAGTTTTTTCCCAGAATGCTGTTACTTAGGTCTCTCCAAATTGGATTAGGTATGTATCGCAGCACCTAGGAAAATCAGAAAACGTGAAGAATGGCTTAGTTTGAAGCCTGACCACTGCACAGCCTTTACGCTTTTCTTCAGCCATGGTTTATACCCCCTAAACTGCTGTGGTGCATGTTGCAATCCACAAAGATTTAAAATTCATCAAACAGACAAAGTGTACATTTAATACTCACATGAGGGAATACAGAATGCCTTTCAATACATCAAACTCCTAAACCTTCTACATCTTTCATTTCTGAGCTACATGGATTTTGATTTGTACAATTTTAAAAATATTCTGAAGCCTAGTCAATCTAACACTAAAAAGCACTGTTGCACAGTAAGAAATCAAGAAATACAATTCAGCAAACCTGGTATAGTTGGTCCCCAGGGAAGTTTTTTTCCAATTCTGTTTGTCATAGCCCAGATCCATCATGTCATGCTAGCCTAACTTACTACTTCTGTCTTTTTTCCTTTTTTTTTTTTTTCCCTTTCCTTTCTTTCTTTTTTACCCTCTTTTGGCACACTCCAACTATTTTCTGTTAAACTAGTGCTGTCACAAGAAAACATATAAAAATGCTCTTTTGCAAACATACTGTTTGGTCTCTATTGAACTCTCCAGAGCCCCAGATTTCTCTCACTGTCTTTATCGGGGGTGAATGTTGACAGATCACTGAACCTTACTGTCAGCGGTGACAGGCTTAAAGCTGTTTTGTGCAAGGTGGAGAAAAAACAAGAAAGGTTTCTGTGCCTTGCATCTAGAAGGTCCCTGATTTAACAACAAAGGCTTATGTTCAAAGATGATTAGCTTAAAGGCATTTCAGAGGGTTTTGATTGTAGCAGCAGTGGGGTGTCTCGCTACTGGGTAAAATATGTATTCCCCTGAGAACAAAGGCGGCAGCAATTCTATTCTGCTGAGATGGCAACTTTAATAATTCCATGTATTTATCAGTATTGTGTCAAGATCTTAAGGATTTTGCCCTTCAGGTGAAGTTGGAGGTAGATGAAATGGATACGGTGCTGAGCAATCCCACTTAAGATATACATGGAAAATGTCCCGTAACATCCTGGGGGAGGGATAGCGAAGATTCCTAAGGGTCTGAATACACGCAACATAGATAAATGTCTTTGAGGTTTACGAAAAGAAGGCTGAGGTTTTTGCATGGGGCTTTAGACTATGCATAAAGTGGCGAGACCAGTTGCTTTTTCCTCCCCATACAGAGAAGCATTAAAAAAGTATTAATAGTTTAAATTATCCAGCAGTATTTTCACACAGAAGTTAAATCAAAAATAAAACAGGAATGAAGACTAAACATTGAATGTATTGAAAATACTAACATGCCGTATTTGCTGTTGGATCTCTTATAAAAGATGCAACCTGAAACATAAATAATAGGATTTGCTGAAAAAAAAGCATAATTGGAGAGATTACTGCAGCTCGCAGTGGTGTGGGTAGGGCTTGACTGAGCACAGATATTACACCCAGATAAACTCACGCAGAAACAAAACACCTCCTTGCCTTTGGATACACAAATGTTTGCTATAAGGTTACTCTAAGTGCCCGTGTTTGGTGACACCGGGGCAGATTTCACTGCCCCACAGTGATAATGACCAACAGAGAGAAGCTGTTTATTTGGTGACGATGTATCTATCTCTTCATGAGCCATCAGAGAGATATAGGGGACTTTCAGAAGGAAAAGCCTCCTAATTAATGATAGTTCAGAGCCTTATGAAGTGTGAAAGACTGTCTGGAGGAATGTGTGGCGTAAGCATCATTCTGAAGGGCCTGGTAGTACGGCCCTAGAAAGCAATAATAAAATGTAGGACTAACACGCAGCACAGGAGGGGCAGGTGGTTGGAGGAAATCTAAGATCAGATTTTAAAATATTTGAATGCCCTAAAGATAACACTTTGAACAATTATAAGGTCACGGTAGGCATTTCCCTTCGAATTCCTTGAAAATTTCATATTTTAAGAGAAAAAACACATTTTCCTTGACATGTTTACTCCATTAAGGCTGGTGATCTCTTGGCCGTGCTGCTTTAATTAAGATCTCATGATGCTTCAGGAGATGCCACGGAGTCACCGGTTATATATGCCTTGACACTGCAGTGGTTGTATCAACCTATTAGCAGGAAGTTCATGTTCAAAATAATATTCATCAGTGTTTGTGAGATGTAAACTTTCATAATATTAAAGACTTTTTTATAGACTTGGATAGCTATAAAAGAGAATACGTTAATTCCTCTAAAATCACAAAACAGGAAAACGGGAGAAATATCAGAGAGAAACTTTCTTAATGCAGAAAACTGCTCACGGATTGATTTTCAAACGTATCGATTCTGTTCCAATGTGTTTATCTTAGGCTGCGTCAAGCGGCAGAGCTGTGCCACTGGCCACCGCTGCCGAGCTAACATCAACGTGTCCCTTGAATTTGCCTGGCAGCAGCTGTGCCCACGGCCTCTCCGGTTCCTGGTACTGACCAGTGCTGCCAGGATCACGGCTAAGCTCTGCGGTGGGAGACGCTGCACATGCCGGCAGTTTCTCAGTAGGCTGAGCATTTCCGCAGGCTCTGCGGACCAAAGTCCCTGATCTCTAGGATCAGGTCTAGAGAGACCTCTGCATTCATTTTATGCAAGGTTTGGTAATGGTTAACCCAGACTACAGTGCTAAGATCCAGAGCAATCATTTGCAAGCCAAAGTCTTAATTTTTTTTTAAATTTCTTTTTTTTTTTCCTTTCTTTTACAGCAAGGAGTTCTGACAAGTATAGGTGCCCTCTGTTTGCCGCAACTTAACTACACATTTTCAAATTACTGGCCCTTTGTAGTTCAAAAGAGATCTGCTTTCTGCAGGCCTGTTTTCGCTCCTGAATTGATTCGTTATTTAAGTTGAAGTTTTACACCGAACCTCTGCTGCAGTTACACAGGTGTGGGATTCCTGGGGTGGCTGCAGCCTGCCCAGGAGCCCAGCTCCATGGAGCTCCCACACACCCCAGGGCTGTACCGGGGTACCATTTGTGTCAATGCTCCATCCTCTCCTCCTCCTCCTCCTCATTCACAGCTCAGCTGCACCAGCCCTTGGATTACAAATCTGTAATTTTCATTTTTTTATTTCAGAGCTACCATAAGGTGACCTGAGCTGGCAGAGACTCCCGTGGCCTAGCCAGCGACAAGCAGGCTGTGCTGAGCAGAAGTTAGCTCGAAGCAAGCAGAGTAAAACTCATTTCTGGGGGTGGAAAGACCTAAAACATCATTCCTCCAGAGAGTGCCTCAGACAGGGACCTCCAAATTATCTAGCAGTGTGGGTCTCAAAACTATTTCCTAGGAGCTGAGGACCACCACCAGCTGGAACTTAACTGGGAGCAGCTCAGTCTGTTCCGTCTTAATATTTTTAAGACCAAGGTGTGCTTAGTATTTTAAGACCAAGGTGTGCCGCTGTACCTGGAGAGGGTGATTAAAACCTGAGCCAGGCTTTTCTCTCACTTCATCCCCAATCCTCTTGCAGTGGTGGCGCAGATGGGGACTCTCCTGTGGGACGGGTATCGCTGCCGCTCTGCCATCCTACAGCGCAACCGCTCTGCTTCTATGCAAAGACCAGCAATCTTGTTTTCCTAAAAGCCTTTTCAAATTATATGTGCACATGGCATCTGTTTGCAATGTATATTTGCCATTAGTGTTTTTAAGTAGGAATGGTGGGGTCCGTATGGCACAGAACATAAGGATTGCCATGGTAATTAGTCATTATTTGGACTAGCAGAGTAACCGCTATCAAAGACTCTTAACTCACTCATATCCTAATGTACCTGACATGTATTTTCTTTGTTTCTGCCCTTTATCTAAAGTATTTTTTCTCTGAAAATACTGTTGATATTTATTGTTTGCCTGACACATTAATCTACACAGGAAAATTAAGTATAACATTTTTAGGAAAGTTTGCTTTTAAATTTTTTGAGGGTTACACATTTTTCATTAAAAAACATCTATGTAACATCTCTAAATCACCGTGAGTTAAAGGAAAGCAATCAAAACAAGAAAGAGATACACCTCCATTACAAAGCCTGTATGTATCTCTAGTTGATCTACAAAGAACACAAAAAAACATGATTTACCTTCAGCTTTTGTTCTCTCTGAGACATGTTTACTATGCATATATTCACAGTTTGGGTCTCATTTCTGAAACTCAGATTCTTTTTAATTCTCAAGCAGCCAGCAGGTGTGCCCAAGCATGCCCACTGCTGCATGGCTTTCATGCCGCCCGGGAAAGAGCATTGCTAGCTCGGGCTCAGAAATATTGTGCTGAGGAGGGCTGCGATGTGAATAAACACACTTTGAAAAGAAATGGTCATAGGTATGAAACTGTTCTTTTTCCTCTGACCACCTATGTATATCTAGGAGCGTTCGCCAGTTTCTGTGAAGCTGAAGATGAGCAATGCCATTGCACTCGGTGAAAATACAGTGGAAGCTCCAAGTGAGAGCAGCTCCACGCCTCAACAAACTGGAGACGGATTAGCCTGACTGTCCCAGGCAGCTCCCTAACAAATCTCACAAGCTCAAGGCTGAAGAATACAAAAGCCCTCTCTCTACGATAGAACGATAGAGATCTTAGTATTTTATTCCAACAGAAGAATAAGCTGAACATCTTCTTTCACAGCAAGTCACCCAGATAAGAAAGTCGGGTAAGTACATAAGTGGGACAGGCACCAGATAAAACTCTCTGGTCCTCTTAGCTATGAAGGTGGTCCTTTTTTTCCTCTTAATGGAAATGTAACAGGAAAAAATTCTCCTGAGCTTCATACTGGCCTACGTGCACGTGGGGCAGAGCTGTTTGGTCTTGGAGCTCCCCATGGCCCTCCTGCACCTTGCGGGAAGTGGGGCAGACACACAGGTTTGTAGGAGAACGTTTGCAAGAAACCCTCAAGTCTGACAGCACCAATGATGACCATGAGAGGCTCTTAGAGGAGGCCAAAGACTATCCCTTGAGGCTTTGAAGTCTGGAGATGAGCAAAACAGTGTTTGATGCTTAGTAATTATGCTAAGTGGGCAGGTGGTAGCCAGATGCTAAACAGCAGCTTCAGATGCGAAGGCACTGGTGCCTTTGCCTAGACCCGTATGTAGACATCAAATATATTTAAACATTAAAAAAAATTAAGATCTGATCCTGAAAGTGTTCTAGTGAGCAGCAGAGTGTGTTATACTGGTTGCCATACCGGCTTGTCTAGAGCATTTGGATGAAATTTGTACATTTCTATATTTTATGTTGGATTATAATTTCTTACAGTTTCTGCATGTTCTTACGTCAAGAAAATAATGCATGATCAAATGGTAAGTCCTATTTTTAAACTGCCTGTATGCAATTGAACTGAAAATATTAGTTTATCTTGTGCTATTCTGTCAAGAAATATTATACTAATTACGGTTTTTAAATATTATTGGTTCAGATGGAGTATACATAAGCTGTGTTTATACTCCATTTCATGTGCTCACATCCTGAATCTTGACAAACTTCAAATTTTTGACCATACCCTTGTGAAGGATCAGAATGTCACAACCCCTTTAGTCAATATTTTGGAAGGTTAATTTGAGTGAATAATTGCATTCCAGTTCAGAAGAATATTAAAATAAGTATTTCATGCGAATTATCCATCCTAATAGAAATATACATTCCAGAAGAGTTGGAAGAATTAGCTTAATATCACCGCTGTATAGAATTCAATGACTTGAGCTTTCAGGCAGGGCTGCACAGGCAGACTGAAAACATTTTGGCTCGCTTGGGTTCTCATCCACTGTATCTGCTTCCAATCTCAAATTCCGGTAAACGAACAACAAAGAAGTCAAAAGGAAACTGCATGGCTCGCCAGCTTGAGCCTTGCTTGCAGAGAAACCAGACAAAACCACACAGTGTGAAGAAACAAACATAAAAACACACTGTAATATGTTTTCTATTGTTTCTGCCAAAAAACATCAATTGGTCCAGAGCCACACAAAATCTGCCTTCTTCTGCTTAAATTTACCCCACATTCACTGAAGGGCTTGTGAGATTTAGTGAGCTTTAACATAAACGAGGCCAAGTTCTGGTGTAACCTTCATTTTGTCTCATTGTAAAAATCCTACACGCAGCCATCTCTCAGAATGAAAGACACAAAATCCCAGACAATTAAAACAAACCCTTATGCTTATGTTCAGCTTACTTTTTCTCTAGATGATGCCTGCTGCTTCCATGCATAGTTGGTAAATCAGAAGACATTATCCAAACTAGTAGCTTGAACAGTATTAATAATAGTATGGTGGCAAAAGCACACACGGAGCAATTAAACCCCCAAGGGATTACATTTTCAGATCGCTTCTAAACTGGCAGCATCAGTGGTGCAGTGTGGTGGTAAAAATGTATGGACTATATTGGCTGCAACCGGCTGCTGTGAACTGTGTCCCTGGCGTCAACCGCACGCTCCACTCCCAACCAGAAGAACATTTCTCTACAGAAATTGTTGTAGAAAAATTATATTCCTTTAAAACATATTGATTTGACGAATTACCAGAACTTCCATCTAGAAAATTCTCTCTGCATACCTGCATAGTTACTGCCTCTGCCACCTGAGCTAAGTAATACAGTCAGAAATAAACCAAGAAATTATAAAAAGCACCTCTGCCTGGTTGATGCTCTCCTGGCATCAGCACCTGCAGCCTGGAGATGTCATTGCTCAGAAAGAAGAGCGTACTTTCATCCATACACANGTTGTTGCAGAAAAAATTATATTCCTTTAAAACATATTGATTTGATGAATTACCAGAACTTCCATCTAGAAAATTCTCTCTGCATACCTGCATAGTTACTGCCTCTGCCACCTGAGCTAAGTAATACAGTCAGAAATAAACCAAGAAATTATAAAAAGCACCTCTGCCTGGTTGATGCTCTCCTGGCATCAGCACCTGCAGCCTGGAGATGTCATTGCTCAGAAAGAAGAGCGTACTTTCATCCATACACATATGCAGTCATATACATTCAGATTTATTTGCTTCTTATTGTTGGCTTGATCTTGAGTTAATAGGGGAGCTGGTGAGTAACCTGAACCATGTGGCAGAACGTATTTTTTTAAGTTTCTCATGTTCACTAATTTTTAGTCTAAAAGTCTCGGGCCCTCGTACAGACTGGAGAGAAGAGAAATTCTTAGTAGCAATCACTGTCCTATTGAAAGTTGAATACTGTTACAGATGGGAACAGAAGGACTTATTGCTGCAGGACAGCGATCTTACAACGCACATCTGGAGCACATTGTCTACACCCAGACTGGCGGGGGAGACTGAACGCATCAGATGCTATTAGTCAGGAAATGTGTTAGCAGAAAGAAATTATGATAAGTGCACAACATGGTCAGACGTAAGGAAAAGCACCATTTGTAGATTTGTTAGTCAATTAGGCTTTATTTCAAGTGATTCCCCCAAGGCTTCTTGAGGTAGGAGCATTTATTTTCATTCATTTCACCTAGCCTTGCTACAGTTCAGTGACTCTAGCCTTCTATACAATCTCAGTGTTTTTATTTTCAGAACTGTCACTCAAAGCATCACCTATGCTTTGACGTCTCTCCTGATCCTTACTAAACAACCAAATATCATCCATACACAGATACAACAAAAAAGCAGAAAAACAGTACTGCACAAAGCTGTCAACCTTTGTACCGTGGCTGTTTTCAGCCTCTCACTGATATTACAAATTAAATCGAGAATAGTGTCACCATTTTGGTTAACAAATAGCATCGGTCAAGACAGATTGCTAACACGACCTGTATGAGTTCCACCTTTGGGATGCGTGGGACCTTTTCCATTTCCTACTCTAAAAATGACTTTTTGGGTTTCCAATGCTTGAAGAAGCACTCTTCAGTAAACAAGTCTTAATATGCAGAAATAAAATGCGTTTGTGCAAAACCCAATCTTTCCTAGTCTATAGTGCTTACCTACCATTAAAAATACTTTGTTCTCCAGTCAGAGCGTATGTTAAGTGCAACAATGCCACACTGCGACTATGAAGTAAATTAGGCTAAAATTGATTGGCATCACCTCATTAAATTGTGATAAAATAGGAAATAAATTCAGAGAAATCTAAGTCAATTTGCTAAGTGAAAGAAGACTGAGGAAGTTGAATAGTTCACTTGTAATGAATAATCTGAGTAACCATACCCTGCAATTTCACTAAAAATACTGCAGATATTTCAAAGTTACATATTTACTAGAAAGATCTTCAAAATACTTTTAAAAAGTAAAATGTGTGCTGAACTTTTCTGACATTTACAAAAGTAATTAATTAATATGATTAAGCAAATTAGGCTGAGCCAAAGTCTGACTGATTGTAAAGCATGCTGCAAGAGCCACCTGTTTGCTAGAAAGATTAGATACTCTGGTGCTGGCAGCTAGAAAAAACAGAGAATTATGAACGATAGCGAAACATCTATATGTACTGATCTTTCAGATCTATCTTGTCTAACACGCACCACCAGATTATCCCAGCTTTACCTGATAAAAGAATTGTCCATAAGACATTTTTGTTTGGAAAAAAGCCCTACAGATTAAACTAAAACAAAGTCACTGCTAACCAGGTCCATTTATTTATGAATCTGATTCCTAATCAGGTGCCTCAACTCCTCTGTGGATCTAACTAGCTAGGTCCCAAGGTCCCTGAAAATCCTCAGCGCTAGCCATCTTCTCTCTAGAGTTGCTTTCCTTCGCCTTAAGAGCAGGAGCGCACATTCCTATTGCATAGATACAATATCTTTGACCAAGTTAATATTTAGCATTTAAGAATCAAACTGATGGTGTAACAGTAATTGCTATGAGATGCCATAAAATGTGCAATTATACAATATTCATCCCTGGCCACCTTTTACAATTTAAAAAAAAAACCCTTGAAAATAGAGCAGAGATATACTTTCTTATCTTACTAAGTTCTAATAGTTTGGATTAAGATGAAGCCCCAGTCGTGTACCTTAGAGTGTCAGGCACTGTGTACACATGGAACAAATCCATCACCTCTGTCCCTAGGAGCCCACAGTGAAAGTATAGGAGGAGGGACAACATACTCAGCTGTAAAGGACTTGAAGAGCAGCACTGGCAGTACAGCACACAGCACAAACAAGCTGCTAAAGCGTTAACTCAGGCTAGTACTTGATGAATACTTGATTGACTAACACTTGATAGTACTTGATTTTGAGATCCATACTGACCCCTTTGCTCTCCTGGCTACAATGCCGTTCATGCAGAAATCAGATAAAATGAGCTTTACTACAAGACCATTAGCACATGTCTGGATTTGAGTGTAGAGCTGTTCTCCAGGCTCAACAGTAGGCATGTTGAGCTTGGCTTCATGGTTCGGTATGAGAAGACTTCAGAGAACCCACTCGGCATTCAAGCCAGGAACAGGATGAGGACTGGAGCAGGAGTGTAGACCTTTGTGTTTATAGTGCAAAAACATCAGCTGTGCTGGAAAATGAGACTGTGCTGTACCAGTACAGGAGCAAAGGTCTTTGAGTCTGGAGTGGAGGCAGCAGATGGAAAACATTCATTTTCCAAAAGACAAGCCAAAGGAGCAGATAAAGATATGGAAGAAGAGCAGAATCACAGAAACCCTAAGGAGTAAGATTTTGATAATGGCTTATGGTGAGGGAACTAGTTACTAGGCTAGGAGAGAAGGGCCATCAGTTCTGTGCAGCTGTAATAATCCTGTTAACTTTTTAGTGGAAATGATGCCTTGGTGCTCACTCTACGCCCTACAGATTTAGCTGAGGTGGTGCCTCAGATTACCATCACTAAAATAACACATTGGAACTTGGGTAAGAACGAACTTTGCAGATCATGTTTCCTGCAAAGAGAAAATGCTAACGGACATCTCTGTAAAAAAGAAAATGCTGGCTATAGAAACTAGGAGAGCTGATTGCTAGGTATGCTCAATTAGGAGCGTATAGGTGGTCTTTTCTAGAAATAGCTTTAGTCATGCTCAGCCCTGCTGCTTGTTCTGCCATAAAGGTTAACTAAACACAATATAGAAGATGCAAAAAACTGTGATTCTAAAGTTCTGACATAAACAGTCCCTGAAAAAGAAGAAAACAGAGCACACATTGTCTATGCCACTTGTGAGCCAGTGGATCTAATGGTTCACTTACTTTACAACCTGCTTTGGAATAATTTGGCACATCTCTAATTTTAACAAGCTTCAGTGGGATTAGATAAAATGCAGACTTTGTTTACATCAATTAACATCGAAAGAAGTACAAAAGAACTTGTTAACTGCATTTATGAACAAAAAGTAACGAAGAGAGAGTTTGTCCAAACGAAGTCGCTGTATGACTTGTTCAGACTGGCAGTTGTCTCTAAAAGACTAAACCCAAAACCCAGTAAGAGAACTATATTTTCAGAGGCAGAAGTGTATTTCTTAATTACATCAGCAGATATAATCTACATTTCCAATAACTGCATTATAGGTTTTGCATACATCAAATTCACAAAAACGACTACTTTCCTCCACGTGCCATGTACACATTCACCGAAGTAAGCAGAAAAACAAAATAATTTCAGCCAAGCTGACAAATACATTGGCCGTTGCTGTATTACTATTCCTATTTCTGATGATTTTACCTCGACTGATTATAAGCACATTCTTCTCTACATGCTGCAGAGCCGGAAAGAAAATGTGGATGACTTCAAACCCAGCACTAACCATCTTCAGAGTTAATAAATGGACACACCACATACACCTCATAAAAGCACTGCGAATAGTAAAGGAACTAATAAAGATGCAGAGAGGGAAGGAAAAAGCAGATAGAAGACAGACAGACTTTAAAAAGTGAGAGAAGGAGAAAAGTGCACTGTGGAGTATACTATACTACGTACTGCAGTATATAGCATATATCAGCTATACTTCTGAAAGATGCAGTCTTTGTGGTAACAAACGTTTTGCCCCTGTATCACATCATTTCCGTAAATCTGTGCATGTTCAAATTTCTAAGTAACATATGAGATATCTCCAGAAGTTGTTGTTTAACTCAGGGTCAGGCACTTCTAAGGAAGCTTTCTGTTCCCTGTTCATGTAGCAAGCAACACGCTGCAATCTCTGCCCTCTATCTTTCCCCACTATTAGTTAAGGGATTAACAGAACAACATCAACACCATATCACAATGTTCTTAATTACATTTTGTACATACCTAAGAGGCTGGACACTATATGAACACATTTTTGTTACTGTAAGAGCATGCCATTTTAAATAGAACAACAGAATTTTGCTGCTCGCATGCTCTGTCTGCTCAATACTGTGTTCCCTGGTCCTGCGATACTGCAACTTCTCTCTCCTAATATGACAAAATTAATTATTACAACCTGATAACAAGGCTATTACTATACTAACAACAGTAAAAGGTGGCTCTGCTGAAACAGCCTGGCGTACTCAAGCATTGCAGATCAAAGGTCTATTGAACTGCAACAACAAATGGAATCAATTTTTTCAACTCCTTCTGCATTTCTAAGCTTGCAACGGCACATCATATATTGTGACTTAACGAAGCTCAGACGAGCAGTGCCATGGGACAGCCAGCTCTGCTCCAGTCGCAAGACCTAAGGGAGAGCTTTCCAGACCCGAGAACTCAGCCACTGGCTGTTGATAGTTTCACCCTTTGGCATTCGAGGACGGTCAGGATGGAGATTGTTCATTTAGAATCATAGAATAATTTGGGTTGGAAGGGATTTTTAAAGGTCATTTAGTCCAACTCCCCTGCAGTGAACAGGGACATCTTCAATTCGATCAGGTTGCTCAGAGCCGCATCCAACCTGACGTTGAATGTTTCCAGGGATGGTGCATCTACCACCTCTCTGGGCAACATGCACCAGTGTCTCGCCACCCTCATTGTAAAAAATTTTTTCCATATATGTAGTCTGAATCTACCTTCTTTTAGTTTAAAACCATTATCCTTTCCTAAAACCTTCGTCCACATGAACTTCAGCTACAGCTGAGAAGTCTCAGCAACGGAGAGAAATGTGCAGTTGACTACACAGATGGACGAAGCCCTACAAATCTCAACACTCTCGCACCCTGTACTTCAGTTACGCCCCCTGCCTGCTTAACTCCACCATGCTGCCATTTCAAACGCTGCACTGATTCACCGCGATGGTTGCGCCAATGGAGAAGCAAGAAAACAATCTTTAATCAACGGAGCCACATGAGCTGTATTGCAAACATCGTTCCTTAAGGTAGGGATATTAAGTGAAAAAATCTTTTATTTATTTTTTTTTAAGGAAATAGAACAAAGTAGAATTCAAGAGCAAGTGGAATTATATGACATTAAGCATAGCTCAGACACAAATGATTTTTCTTTCCTTTTAAAGAGTGAAGAGAGAGAATTTAGGAAAGTAATAGGAAAGTAAATGTTCCTCTAAAGTGAAGAAAAACAGCCCATGATAAGAATTAAGTAAAAGAAAAAAAGTTTTAGTCATAGTTATGGCATTACCAATATCATGTATTAAAGGAAGTGTTGTGAATAACACATAGATCAACAAGCCCGTTGGGACCTGGAGCCTTTTTTCCTAGTAAGTACCCCCCAACAAGTGGTAGCTACTGAAACCATGACAGTCCAAGAAAACATCTTGCACACACTTGATAATCAAGTAATTGAGTTCGTAGAGACTACTTGATATAGCCCATAAGTATTAACATGGGTATCTTGATGTATCAGAGAAACTTGACTCCAAAATGCTCTCTAAACAAGACCGACTATAAATGCAGAATATCACAGCACAAAGATAAATTCCTGATAGGTATCCAAACCCAGGGGAACCTAATAGCAGCTTATTATTGACTGCATGCCACACAACAATTTAGGTTTTGTTTTCCATTAGCAAACACCTCAAATGACATGAAAGGGAGAAAAAGTTCCCTAGATACAAACATTAAATATTTATCAGCCTTATGTCTGCTCAGTCACCACTCCTCTAAAAAAGTCCATTAATTAAATACTTTAGAAACGATTAAAACACTTCTTTAGAACTTATTGGCACCTGTTAATTCACTGACCCTACGAGGCTATGGCAGTAAATGTCTCGTTTGATTGCTTCTGTTACCAATAAGTCAGCAGCTTAAAGACAAAAGAGACGTGATGTAACTTCATGTACCACAACATCGCCTTAAAACACAAAAGCCAGTGTCTAGAGGCAGAGAAACAGAACATTTATGTAGACAGGGCAGCGCAAATAATCTATTTAACCTAATCTTTTAATTACAGGAAACATCTCGTAGCAAGACATACAAGAGCAATGAAATGACCCAGAGCTAGAAATCAAGATGATGTATTTGTGCCTGTGAAAGTAACACCAGCAGAATTCATAAAAGAAAACCTCCTTGGGCATTATTATCTTTCCATCAGGATATACTGTCATCACATTAAGACCGGCAGAAAAATGACTTAAAATATGTTATTAAAACACAAAAATGTAAAATAGAGGGCAAAGGAAAACAAAACCAGAGAGATAAAATTAGACGGGAAAAAATGCAGGTGAAAAGAAATCTCAGTTTGAATAAAAAAAGGAGCAGCTTAAGGGGGGAGGAAGGAAATAAGGGACAGACCCTAATAGCTTGACATAGCACAGCACCTACTCTACAGAAGCTGCAATGATTTTGGTGTCATTATTTACTCAGTAATGCACGATTCAGCAGAGAGGGGTGTTCAAATCTGGCCCTGCTTGGGCCGTATGCAAATCTTCTCCCACTCCTCTGCAAGCCTTTAAGGATAGCTGGCAGAGAGTCCCCTGAAGAGTCCTGGCAATGCCACACTCTGCGATGGGAAACGAGCATCTTGCAAAGAACCCCTGAGATCCTCCTACCCCCTCAAATCTGCGCGAGTGGAGAAGTGTTGCCTGGAAGGGGGAGCGAGATAGAGTGTGTGTGCAGGAGAGGGAGCGAAAATAATACTAGTAATTATAGAAGAGTTCTGAAATACCAGGAGATGGAGATAATAATTGATCCTTAAAAAAAAAAAGTATACTCCTCGCTATATACAATGTTTTTCCCCTTCCCCTTTGTGATATTCTGACCCTTTGTTCAGATCCTTTACCTTGCTACTTCTAAGTTATTACTGAATATTTGAAAAAATTGGCTTCCCTTCCTTTGATCTCCCACTGTTGAATTACATTCTTCCTACTCCCTGTACATAGTTCTTCACTCCCACATTTATTTTCGTCATTTCTTTGTTTACATTCAATTTTACCATATTTCTTCACACTTTTCTACACGGGTAGAGTCTATGTTATGTTCCAACACACATTACTCTCTCATTCCTTTCTTTGAGTCTGGAGTGGAGGCAGCAGATGGAAAA
>VZSC01004239.1:165811-189424 GCA_013398225.1 Steatornis caripensis
GGAAAGTGGCTTTGTTACCTTATAATATAAATCACATCAAGCATTTTTGTGTCCATGTTTACAAAGCAACCTGAATTTCATTTCACTCTCTATGTACTCTCTTTGGGCTACCATAACATCAAATCTAGGTGTGGAACACTGGTGAGAGAGGGCAAATGTGTTCTTTCACCCGGGATGGTTAAAACCTGACAATTATTCACCCAGCACTTCTGAAACAAGGGTGAAATCGCACATCCCATAGTTTATACACGTGCCCCGGTTACCAGGCTCCAGCTTATTCTGGATGAGATGAGGATCTTTTTCTTTCTCAACTAGTATTCTACCTATTGTGCTCTTTAATAATCAGGAACACAGCCTTGGGTCTCATGAGCAGCTACTGTCAACCCAGGTAAAATGATCATGATCAAATCTGCCCATACACACAAGAAATAAAATGACAATAATTTAAAAAATTACCAAGCACCTCTAAATGTCTCTCCTCTTTATCCCCTTAAAATGTCATATTAAATTTTTTAGAACATAAAGTGACTTCTCGATGGTGTAATTTCTGCAATTTTCTGCAAAAATTTCCCACAATCAAGGATATTTTTCTTCTTACACTACGTACTCTCTCTCTTACTTTTCTTTTTTAATCAGCAATAAAAATTTGGCATATAGATACACAATGAAAACACAGCTCTACTGTCATTGCTTGCGTAAGATCCTGCCTGGTTTTGCATGCTATGAGCACTGCTATAACAGCAGATTCCAAGAGCAAAGGTCCTGATCTGAACTGCCTGACACCTCAGAAAATCTGGGGATTCGAGTAAGACAATGAACTAGAGAAAGCATACCTTCATTTGTAGCTTCTTGTTTAAAAGAAATGAAAATATGATAGGGCAGTTAATGAAGAATTTATTTTTCAACAGCTGTAGATAAGAAATTATTCCAAAAACATCCACAGAACTACACTGTCATAAAAGTAGAGTAGGAGTCAGGCTCCAGAACCCTGAAATCAGTATAAATGCTGTATATTTAAAGTGCCCACCATCCACAGCTCTCACTCTACATTTTGCACGCATTCCTGCCAAATACAAAGTATTATGTGGCTTCCAAAATGAAAAAAAAAAAAAGAATAAATATAACTAGATTAAAGGGAAAAAATGCATTCACAGGTCTTGTATTTAGGTTACAAAAAAAAAAAAAAGTAGTTGATACATGGAGAGGTCAGAAGATTTTGTGCATCCATCGATTAGCTAGGGGCTTTGCTCATAAGGTCACTACCAAGATGATTAGAAGAGAGAAACGGAAACACAACGCGGGGACTATTCCAGGTTGTTGAGTTCGAGATCTCCCACTTACACCAATAAAAGCATAGCACTACTTACATAAAAATACACACTTGAACATCTCTAAGATGATGATTAAGATCATTTTCTGTGCTTTTTAAAAGTTAATTATAAAGTTCATTGTTTAAAGAACCTCTTGCTGACACCATCTAGTAACGGTGTGGTGTAGCTAAGTCTTAATTAGGCGATAATATATTTAGGTCCATGGGATAGAAATTAAACCATAGTCACAGCAGTAACATCCAAAAGTGGACAAAATGCCCTGCAGATGTTTTAAAATCACAACAGGTCCACCTAATATATATCTAATTCAAAGCCAGCAAAGGTTACTGCATGCCTCGTAGGACCTGCAGCCAAGAGAACTCTCAGGCTCAGGAACCAGCACTTTCTCCAGGACAGGTTTGGGCTGGGGAACGTGCTCCAGCTGCTGATAAGAACCACCAGAAGATTCACACCCATCTGAGAGCAAGACGACTTCTTTAGATTTGCCTCCTCTGTACAGCACTTGCGTTTAAAAACATACAAAGAAATCCAAATACCAATCTCCAGCCCAACCCCCTCCACATTGCACTCTCGGTGCTTCCTCTAGAGAGATGACAGAAAAGAAAATGATCCCTCCCATGGCAAAAAGCGGTGACCTAAAACATTCCTGGGAGGCATCCAGATACCATAGGGATCCTACAGTATGTAGAACAAAATAGCTTATCATTCAGATTATGCTCTTGGACAAAGCTGGATAGCTTCAAGGGCGAGGGAGTTACCCTAGATCAGTGCCATAAATGTTATTATATATGAAACAGCTGCAAGATAAATTCTTTCATATTACACATAGGTACAGTTGTATTTTCAGCTGTCTCGCTGTTGAAATATTGCATGTCTTACAGAGATTCGTCTGTTTCTAAAATACGTTTACAATTCTTAGTTGCGTATGAATGAGTAAACCCTTACAGCTGCAGTTTCTTGAAAAAAAAGCAAACCAATATGACACCAGATCCATGGCAAGAGGGAGGGCATAGAACTTCAGAAATTCTGCATATGAAACCCTCCTTAAAAATGAACTTGGTAAACAGGGACAAAATGTTGCTAAAGAAACAACAACAAAAAAATCTGTTAGTTGAATGAATGGTGCTATTATGAGAACAAAGCAGCTTCACTGCTTCATAAGTACGTGACCTTTTTTTATACTTTTCACCTCTCTCCTATTTTTCCTTTTCTTTTTCGAATTATCTCAGAGAAGTCTTCCAAATTCTCTTCAAGAAAATAGTCTACAGACACAAGACTTTGTGCTAATGAAGCTCCAGAATTATGAAGCCAGAGGTCAAGCATACATCTTCCACAATGTCTGGGCTGAATTTGAAATTAAAAGCACTGCTTGACTTAGAGTGGAGGATGAACAAAGAACGGGAAAGGATAAACCCCAGCCGAAAACTTTACTAGGAGCAGAAAACATTGCATATTGCGAAAATCTGTAACCTAATGTAGTTACTGGTGCCTCAGCAGCCATATTAACAGTGACTGAAAAGCGGCCCTTCACATTTGGATTTTTTTTTTTAATAACTCGCATCAAAATGCACCTTCCCAGCATAAAACTAAGCCAAATAAAGGAAAGACGAGAACGACAGAGTGACATAGGAGCCGCTTCTGTTCCAGTTGCTGACTGACAACACTGCCATCCCTTAACATGGTTTTATTTAGTTATTACAACCATCTTTCTGTAAATGACACTTAGGATTATTTAAGATTATGTTGTAATCCTTTTAATCCTCAGTGCTTTAAATTTCAGGCTAAACACCAAAGAGCAAACTAGCACTTAGCAGAAATATTTAAAGCATGTGACTTGAACATAAATCTTCTTTTATTCACCACTCCTCTGATGAAGACCTAGCGTATCACGTCATTCAGCCAGTGAGAACAAACAGCACAGTATCTCACTGCAAAGTGCTACGTTTCCCCACATCACCTGAAGCTGTTTCTAACCAGTTCTTTTCCTTGGTGCTAGCTATATCGTCAATAAAATAAGTGAAGGAGAAGCGGAAGGCTATATTTCACAAGATGTGCATATTTTCAGTTACTATTAAGGAAAACTTAAAAAAAAAAAGCCTTAATATGTTCATCAAGAACAGAAATAGATTGCATGCACAAATTGGGTGATTTGAGACAGATCATACTTATCCTGTTAAACAGGGAGTAGCTCAATTAAAACGAGTGGAGTAACACTGCTGAAAACCTCATGATCAAGACCAGAAACCCAAATCTTCCTGCCTGAATATCATTTACTTGCAGTTTCCTCCTTTTTTTTCCCCCGCATCGATCATATTTCCAATTAATTTTCTTTATGATACTCCTATGCTCCATCTTCTTGTTACCATCCATTAACTGTCATGTACTTAGATTTTAAATTCACGTTTTCCTTCTTTTCCTTCAAACCAAAATCTCAACAGCCATTTTCTGTTTCTAATGTATAATTCATGAACTCAAATTGAGCACCCAGGCTAAATCAAACTCAAAATTCTGCATCTAATCCCGGTACAACACGTTAGCAGAAAGTAACCATTGCTCTGTTTGAATCAGAAAAGGATGTTTGATTATTCCGACAGTAATGAAACAAAACCCCACTAAGTATGCTTTGTTGCCATGCTTAGAAGATATAATCATACTTATTTTTGATCATTTCAGAGTTAGGCAACTAATGTATATAATAGAACGGCAGTGCAATGCATCTACATTTAGGTCACGCAAAAAAAAATTAAAACATCACGTACGTTCTTCTCATTTGAACAAATCTATGAAGAAGTAGACATATATTATCAATCTTATTCCCACCCACTAGGGATAAGTAGATCATCAGAAGTGTTTCCTGAAATATTCAGCATACAGGTACAAACTGACCTCTCCGCTTTCAAACTCGCCTTGGATTCCCTCCAGACTATCTCATAAATCTTCGCTCTTTCTCTAGTCCCCTTCCCACTCTATCTGCTCATGTAGCACCATTCTCCTTCAGTCCTTTCCCAAAATGTCACCACTACTGATGCCAAAGCCTTCTCCTCTTTCGCTCTTACCATCTGGCATAATCTTCTTGTAGCTCTCTGTCTAAACAATGCTCCATCCCTTTTCAAAATGTGTGTTAACATATGTCCTTCCTCCCATGCTTTTACTTCTTAATGTCTCTCCCACTCACTTATTGGCTTGATGAAGACACGTTTTAATGGGTTCAAACAGTAGTGCATAAGTTTCCTTTCTCACATTATTCTGATTCAGTGGAGCTACACCTCACACTAACAGAAGTGAGAAGAAAATGCATTGCAAAGTCTTCGTACAACCAGTTTGGTAAAGCAATAACAGAGCTTCATTTGCCGTTACATTGGAAATGTATTAGCTTCAGTGAATCACCACTCCAATATGCATTTCCAAATAGAAATTTTGCTTATTGTAAAATAAGAAATAAAACCTAGAAGCTCATAAGACCTGTCGGTGTGCTCAGGGGGTTGCAGGAGTGAAGGCTAAGGTTATACTTAATCACATTCCAAGTGAAAAAGCTGAAGATTGACAGGAAAACCAAAATATTTATTCTAAAAATACCTAGGAAATGACTAAGCTCCAAGTGTTGTCTCAAGACAACCTGAAGGATGTGGGGGGTATAAAAGCATAAGTCTCACGGTCTTGAAGAAGAGGAATATTTCTAAACATTGCATGCACTTTAGAAAGATATCTCGAAAAACAAACCTTGAAAAAGCCTCTGTAGAACCCAGTTGAACAGAAGAG
Organism: Steatornis caripensis; assembly: GCA_013398225.1. Lineage (NCBI taxonomy): Eukaryota > Metazoa > Chordata > Aves > Caprimulgiformes > Steatornithidae > Steatornis > Steatornis caripensis. The sequence continues at coordinate 170,902 of VZSC01004239.1, forward strand.
GTTTCTTTTCAAGCAGCCACATACAGTTCCTTAGGGGGGTTTTGCGTGTGGTTGTTTCTTTTTTTCTTAAACCCCAGACCCAGGCACAGTTGGTTCCTCCAGCATGTTTCATTGGTGATGATGCCAAAGGACTATCTGGCAACTAAAAGTCTCTTGATCCTGACACGTTCCCTTCTCCGTCTCTCCTCCCTCTATTTTTTGTGTTGTTAAAAATTCTTAATGTTATAACTCTGGGAAACAACTCGGTTCATAGAGAATAATGTTTTGATGTGGCTTGATGCAACTTTTAGTGAAACAGAAAAAAAAAAACCCAAAACTTTCTACTGATATTCATGGGAGCTGGATGACATCCAAAACCTGAAGATGTTACAATAAGCTATTTCAGCCCCTAGATCCTGGAATGTTAACCTTGCAGTAACACTTTTCTCGTCCTTTAATCTTCTTGGGCCTTGATCCTCCCTTTCAATTCAATGGGATTTAGATGAAGTAATTAAATAATATTATTTTCCATCAATGAAGAATAGTCCTATGAGAAATACATGTCCTTCTATGCTGGCCCTGACAGAGGCAAGCTTTTAAAATTCTCCCCTCCCCTTCCAGAAACGAACCTGGGTCATCACCGTCTGAGGACCCTGAACAGCAATGAAAATAAACAGAGTAACCGCACTGTGTTGGAGCAATGCTTGTATAAGCAGTCTGAAGAAGTTGTGTTTATGGAAGTCCTTTAGGTCAAGATTCTAGGCCTGAACCCAAAGCAATTACCTACTAAGTTTCAAAAACAAATTGAATATAGAGCATTAATCAATAAATCAACAGGTTCTCAAGTGTTTAGGAGACTCAGTCATCAGAAATCATTCTCTTAGAAAAATAGTAAACTGATGCTTGATAGAATGTTACACTCCGGTGTTGCTAAGAAAAACGCTGTATTAAATCAGTCTCCAGTTATTAAAACCAAGGAAATAAAACCTACCTCTTTGCTTAATAGAGTTTATACTCAAATGAGCAATGAAATGCATGCATTGCCTCTTACCTGAAAGACATTCTTTCTGCTGGATTTCTCTGAGGTCCACTCAATGCGAGCACCACACAAATCCACACACTCAGGTTTATGTCCCGGCTTCTGGAAAGAAAAAAAAAAAAAAAAAAAAATCAACCATGAATATGGCTTGACTTTTCACAAACAAGGACAAGTTATCAGATAAAATAAGAATAGATCGAGTTCAAGTGACAGATTATTGTAGCACAGCTGCTGGTATTACTGAAAAGGGTTCAGTATTCCCTGGTATGTTTACATTACCACTCCTGAGGTGTCTTAACTCAGAAGTAATGTTCTTATACTAGATACATAATTTTTAATATAATTAGATTCTTTAAAAACCAAATATAACATACAATAGACCAAAACACAAATGCATACACATTGATCAGATATTTTAAACGGTTACTTTGCAAAACCTCTTGAAAAGCCATTGAGTTTGAAGGTAGAGTTTTATGGGGTTTGCAAATGCAAGTTTAAACCGATGCAGCTGGAAAGGACAGAAATTAGACAAGAACATACATTGTATCTGTAAGACAAGCTTTCTCCTTTCTTCAAACAAATTATCACTTCTAGTTCCTAAAAAAAAAGGCTTCGAGGGCACGCGTGACACCCAGGAAGAGCTCAGCACTAGGGTGACTCCACACGGTTTGCTACTTGGCAATGTCAGTCCGTGCATCGCCGAGTGACACAGCTCTGCCTCTCCAGCTCCTCCGTATGGATACAAATAATTCGAAGAGCAGATTTGTTTGCCTGTATCATTTACGTTGCTGGGAGTTGGTGTAAAGCACAATAATTCTCATTTGCCATCTAAGATCCTTCTCCAGGGACTCGGCACTTGCAGCGGTTCTGGCAAAGTCCTTGCAGTTTAGACTAGTCTTTGTTGATTAGGTTACTGCACATCCCAGACAACAATAAAAATACTACTGTTAACAGTATAAAGCACTAATAAATCCCTTTTGGGTAAGATATGGAGTAATATCCATATAACTTAATTAATGAACTTGATCCACATTTTTTGCTCTGTTGTTTTTAAACATTTTTACCTTAAAAATGGCAGTGGTGATAAAGAAAACAGACTTGACAGAAGTTAACAGTGGTCAGTCCAGAATCAACCACATAATCAGCTTTCCAAAGATTGCTCACTGAATTTCTCTGATGGTATTATTAAAGGCTAAGAAAATATGTGTTTTCCAGAGTGCTTCTGAGATGGGTAGAAAAGGACCTATTTAGGTTAGAAGCAGCAGAGTAAAATATTCTGGTCAAGTAATTTGCAGCCAGATTCTCTGGCATTTTTCACTACTGGAGTTGTAATTATGTTCTCCATTTGCCAAACCATAAAACCACAATGGTTCAGCTCCTCTAAAACTGACAGTCCTGTGTGTCTTTGTTCCTTTCTTTTTTTTAATTTTTTTTTCAATAGAAGAAATATGCTGTTCAAAACAGAAGGATGTTCTTGTGGTTAAACCTCTGGAAGTGCAGAGTTTGGATTTTTTTCCCCAACTTTGCCTCAGAGTTCCCAACTGGCCTCTGACAAGAGCTTAACCTTTCTGAACGTTAATAACAGGTCAAAACTGCAGTGTTGATAGTTTTTTTTATAAAGAAGTTGTGACAGCGAATCAGTTAATATTTGCATGGCAAAATCGACAAAGTTGAAAATAAAAAAAAACCAAGCACCAACCTATTAGGACAAAGAAATGTTCAAATGGGGGGAAAAAACCAAAAAACACGAACAAAGCAACAACCGAACTTTCAGTGTTCCAGTACTATAATTTTAAAAATAGGGCTATGAGGTCTCCTTTGACTAGATCACTCTCCTTGGCCAGGAGACACCCCAGGGAAGTTTCCTCCCCAGGACTGTGCAATGACCAGATCTGCATTTGCACAGAGCAGGCAGCTCTGTAACCCATCATGGACACACGACACAGCCTTGTCAAAGCGAGTCACCTTGCCTGCTTTGAAAAAATTGCCCAAGAGGATAGTTAGAGTCAGAAAATTCTTTAACAAAGAACGGCAGCTTCATTCCATCAGCAGAAAGAGTCAAGAAATTTTGGAAACACATAATGAGATAAAGAAGAGATTAAAATGTAGACAAAGAAACAGGAAATGATTTCTTGATAGCAAAGCATACTGGGCTACAGAATATTTTCCTCAGGAAAACTGCCACGGCATTTCACGCTGAAGTGAAAAACAACAACGGAAAGCCTAGGGAAGTTTTGCAGGAAGATGGAATAGGAAGTCTATAGGATTTTAGAATCTCCAGTTTCTATGATTGTACAAAAATGTATGCAGCAGGAGAACTTGGTCTCCTCTGCACTCTGCACACATAGTTTAATTTTGTTGTTGTTGTAACCTGGAGTTTGTTTACAACTCTGGTTTTGCAATATGCAGAAGAAAATTAGAAGTATATGCATCTCCCTTTCCAGAAAGGATGGGATACAAGCTCACGTTGTTGGAAAGATGAACCCTCTTCTGTTATGTACAATAATCAATGGGAAAATTTCTCTTTGGGAGAATTTAGCAATTCTGTCCACAACTGGATACGAGGTGTCTACGAACACCATATGAGACTCATGGGTATAGCACAGTATATGCAGCTTCTGGTGAAAACTACACGCAAAATTATTCAGATCCATCAAGCCTGAAACTGTCTGTCGTACCCTTCTTCTGCACCTGGGGAGCTCCACAATGGGAAGCCCTACTTAAATTCACAGGGACCTCAGGAAAATTCGTTCTGACCTAAACATCGCTGTGTTAAATAGATTGCTTTTCAGCTTATGCGTTACCCAGAGACACTGCAAGAGTACGTTAAGGTTACTGGGAAAGCCTGAGCCCTCTGCGTCCTTGCTTTGTGTTTTGCAGTCAGAGCAATTATGCTACATCAATGTTGTTGGAGGGGGTTATGCTGTAAATTGATACAAGTGTCTGCTACGATGAAATCTTCCTAAACATGAATATGGATTTCAGCAGTATTTTCACTCACTAAATTACTTTGCAGATGGGCTAATAACCTGAGGTTAAAATAACCTCTGTTGAATAAACTATCGCAGGGAACAAACAAACTACTTTTTCTTGGTCAGAAAGACCAACTGATAATGGAATTTAACGTTGGTAAGAAGGAGTGGAGCTGTGACCCATTTAGATCACAACGTCCTTAATTTTAAATAAAAAGTAAGTTATATTCCTATGAATGTTATAAAAAAAAAGTTGTATCAAAAGCATGACCGCAAATTATCAAGGCAACAACAAAAGATAATGATTTAGCTACATGGAATGCAAACTTGCATTTTCAGTAATACTTGTAAACAAGCTCATTTTCTAAATCTCTCCTCTGTGTGCTTTAATTGTTGTGCTCGAACTATTACTAAGAATAATACCAGATATTGCCACTAGCTTCACCAGAAAGCTATGGATCCCAGTCTTCTCCATGCAAATCAATAAGAAAGTTGTTATAGTGAGTCCTACATCTACAGTCATCCATCTCCTTTTAGTGATTACTAGTTCTTTACATTAGGCTATTGTTAAAAATTTTGGTAGATATAATTTTAAATCACCTCTAAATATTATCCTATCATCAGGAAAAAAGATATGATGAGATGTGCTTCCATTTCCCTCTCTCCTGTTGCCTTCATTGTGAAATACCATTCCTCTTACAACGATGCGGTCTTATTCTAAAATTTTCACTTCATGTACAGTAGTCAATAATGCATAATTAACAAATTAATATCTTGATAATACAAAGGAACATTAATCTTTTTGTAAGTTACATCATGTTCCTGCTAACAATAAAAATGCTTTGTTACAAGTCATAATATCGTGAATGAACACTGCATCTATCACGTTATTTAATTAACGACTGAGCTCGCCTTTTTCCAAAGTAAACTACAGCTGGCAGAAAAAAAAAATTAAAAAAAAATTCAGGAAACAAATTATTTCTAATTATTTTTTTTTTGTATTATTTCCTTTGCACTGTCAAAATTATATCTGGTTAAAAGGTGTGCGAAGGAAATAAACACTGCGTTTTTTTTATCAGACGAGATCAACATGCTGGTTTAGCTTCTTTGATGTGTGAAACTTCAGGTTAGGAAATTGGGTTCTAAGATTTTGCATACTGGCAGCTCTTGTTTTCAAGCTTTACCCAATTTGTTTACTTACCATTGCATATAAGTTATATGCAATAGACAGAAAATGTAACTTTAACAGCTTTTTCTCACCTAGTGAACATTGAGTTCACAGCCCCAGTGTTCAGATCTAGCGTGGAACAAAAACAACCCAAAGCACTTCTTTTTTTTTTTCACTGTAATGAGCAAAGTATGGGATCAGTATGTCTGTGTTATTCCTAACACAGAAGGTAGTAGATGTTATCTATCTCAGCAATTGCGAGCACTGGGGATGAAGTGAAACTTCAAGGAAAGAGACTGACTTCTCAGAAGATACTTTCCCGTAGCACAACTTAATTTTTTGATTTAAACAGATTGAGATCTGGGCTAGAGTCATAGTCTCCGGGCAAGCCTAGTTCAGTATCTAAATCCTTTAACAGCCAATGGGAACTTTAACCTTGTGGAGGAGACTCAGAGCAAAATGAAGTCTCCTGTGTGTTGGTTTTCTGCTGGTTCACTTAACTCCTGGGATTTGGGTGACTGCTTGCAAAGAGAGAGGAGAAAAGCTAGCAGGTAGAAGTGTAAGACAACTAGTAGATTATAAGATCAGTTCTAAGAAGTTCATCTGAGGCTTTGTTTTTTTCACTAAATAACATCTAATTCAACTTTAAGGAAAACAAATGATTCTGAAAAAATATTGATTCAAGTGATACTGGTTTCATGGCTTCAGAAACGTAGTATTTTCCAGCTGTACTGGCACAAATACAAGCAGAAGGTACCAAAATTCATCCTTTACTTGCTTTTATCGTTTCATCTATTTTTATTTTTCTGCAACCCTCATCTTCTTTCCAAATAAGCAAGGCATGAAAAGGTGTTCTTTAAAGCTGACTTTATGGCAGGTGGGATTGACAGATCAAGAATATATAGAGGAAAAGGCTTGCCATGGAAAAAAATGGCTTATTGTTTCTGACTCCTGCCGAAGAGAGCACCTTTGTAGCCGCCCATCATGCCAATGAGATTTGGCAGGTTTGATCAGGCCTTGAGAGCCTTTCACAAGAGGGCTTTGTCAAACCTGTCCCTTCGCTGCCCACAGTATCACACATTTACCGAATTCCCTTTTTGTTGCCCAAATTCAGGTTCCTAGGCTCAAACTTGGCAGTAGCTAGCACCGAAGGGATATGTGCCGTTATTGCTTATGCAACGCAGCTGTCACATCTCTGAAGACTAAGATCGGTGGTCTTTCCTTGGGGCACAATAAAAAGGTACGGCAAATTTCACTTTGTAGTAACTACAGGCTACAGAAATTGCATTAGCTGCATTAGATAGAGTCATAGAAATATTCAGGAAGGTTAGAGGGATATGGTAGACGTCACATTTGTACCATGATAAAAGAAATCACTTTGCTAAGTTATAATGTTTTCTGCTTTGCTAACACCCTATATTAAGGTGCCATTTATAAATTATTTATTATTATTTATTAATGTATAAGCCACTTTATAGGATGGTAGATAACAACTTAAATTCATGTATTAAAGATGCACATACGTGGTTTAATACAATTTACATCTCACAATATCCTTTGCAACAGATTCTCATCGCATCATCTGTTAAGCGTTTATTACTAATGCATTTTATAACATACTTTATAATACATTATTTGAGGAAGTAGCTGCATTTAGTGATCATTTTCATAAATAAGAATAAAGCATTTACAAATGGCACCTTAATTTAAAGTGTTACCTTCACATTACTGGATAGTCACTCACCATTTGTCTCACTTTGCAATTATTCTTCAAATGTACCTCTTAATAAAGGACATGCTAAGTTCTATTTCTTCTCATACACTACATCCGATTAAAAGTTTATCAAGGCATTTTCCTTCAGCTGCTCTCAAACATTTGAAGGTTGCCAGCTCAGTCTGAATTTGTCTCATGTAAACACTGAACTTTTTATACTGAAATAACTGTTGCAAAGAAGCCGAGGATATCGGATGGTTGATTGCCTACCAGGTTGGCCAGCGCCGGCTGCTTGGATTCTTTGTAGAACTCCATTTTTCGAGCAGTGAGAACAATCCAGGATGTGGACCAGTTTTTCCTTAAAAATAAAATAAAATTTAAAAGAGGAAATTTAGGAAGGCTTGGAAGCAGGAGGTGAAAGATGCTCCATTTGTAGACTCGCTTTTTAATTATTTCATTTCAGAAACAGAAATGGTCTAAGTCAATACCAGCAATACACTTCTACCAGTACTGATGGACTTGCACCATCCTAACTATACCTGAATGTTGCCCAGTGAAGCTTGAAGGCCTTCTTTCTCCTCATTTATGTTTTAAAGCCTACCTATGTTCCTTTCCCACCAAGGTGCCTTAAGCACAGGAAAACAGTGGGATTATTTACTCATACTTAAAGTTCACATATACTTAGAGGGCTCCAATAGCTGGTGCCCTTCTGGTAACTAATATTTAAAATAGAACCAAGAAGGAAAAATATAATTTCGATCTGACTATAAAGAGCTCAGCAAAGAGTCTATTTTGAAAGGCCCCAAATATTTTCTCCCTTCCCCAAATTAAAAACTTACAGAAGGGCAAGGAAGATAATAACAATATCTGAGAGAGGGTAAGTAACCATTAAACATCAGGAGTTCACAGCACAGCCCTAGAGAGCTGGCAAACTGCTGAGGCCAGGGAGAAGTCAAAATACACGTGGATATGTGAAATACCGTCCACTGATGCAGAAGAACATCATAATTAACTCAGAATAAAACATTGCTATATATATTACATATAATGTGATGTTTCAAGCCACCACATAATCATAAACAAGTAGATCTAGTCTGATAGAAAACTATTTTTATATGAAAGTCTCAAGTTTGACCCTCTGATTTGAGGGTCATAACCCCTGATATTTACAAAAATACATAAACCTACTATTTCTTTATGTGAATGCAAATCAAAAATCTCAATGTTTTAAAATAAACTTGAAAATGTATATGTTGCATGCGCTGCTTCGGGTCTATGTTGAAGGGCATTAAACAGGAAGGAGCTGCCTGTAAAGACACAGAGGGCCCAGGGAGGACCTGTTGGAAACACTTTTTCCTTTCTCTTCTCTCTTCCCTGGTCCCTTGGAATTTTCTCTGTTTAGGTATTCTTAGGCAACACAAACACGTTTATTTTTCACTCTAGCAAAACCTGCCTTTGTTGAGTTTAAAATCCTGTCCGTCTTTGTGATGTTCACTTCCAGATCCATCTCCAAGCTCTGCTGCACTCAATATCCCATCAAACTACACATCAGGCATAACAACAGGCAGTTTTTCTATTAATGACTTTCCTATTCAATATGTTTCAGTCATCAGCTTAAGGAGCATTACCAATATTACAGATGAAGCCCTAACGCCACTGACGTTATCAGAGGAACTTGCACTCACTTCAATGTGAGCAGGATTTCACTCAGCATGATCTAATGATCAACCCTAAAATGTGCCAACAAGAGGCAACAGTGAAAGAAAGTCTGTGTAGAAGAGACAAATACGTCTGAAGAAAATAGAACTTCATTTTTAATGCCATGTTAATGGGGAAAAAAAGAGAGAGGCGTTAAGAAAGAAACACTAGGGTTTTAGAAAAGTATCTGGCCGTCACTGGCAAATATTTCCGCACAAAAGGCCAGTGCTTGTAAGTCACTTTGAAGTTTTCAGCTAAATTTATTGCCACTATAAAGCTGTATCCTTAGCCAATGCGAGCTATGATCATAGCTGTGGATCGTGTGTATTGGCATTAAGAACAGTTCAATCTCAGCTAATTATTTTTTGAAGTATCTCAGGAAATGAGTGCTGTAGCTGAGAATCAGCATCAAGGTAGTGAATACAAGTTGTTATTGGTAAGTATAACTTTTTAATTTTCTTCTTTTTTTTTTTTTAACACTCATAAAGGTGTTGTAAATGCACAGGGGAATAAGTGGCCAAGCATGCTATGTGCCAGTTTAAACAGATTTTCCTATGAGTTGGATATCCTGGATAAATTTGGATTACCAAAAGATTAAAACCTTTGGGACACACCTTAGATTCAGATCCCAGCTTACACCAAGTGTTAAACATTAGCTGTGGAGAGGAACATATGTGTCATGATCACTTCTACCAGCCAGAGTTCTGCTTGCTCCAGCTATTTGTGGGGCACGTTTTTCTCCCTAAGAAATACAAACCAGCAACTGCAGTTTTGAGGTCCCACACTTGTGTGCAATCTTCTTGGAACATTCAGATTTCTGATCAAACTAACTGGGAAATTTGCCAAGATTTGAAATAATTTCATTTCAACCTGGACCTCATTTAAAAAAAAAATCAATGCTGTTGTATTTATGGTTTTGAACTAAGAAGTCAACAACAAAGAAATAAAAAGCCAATGATAAGTATTTCTTCAATTAGATCAGGTGAGATGTTTCATCTAAGCTTCATTCTGAATTTTAAGAGGAGAATGCATTAAGTCCACAAAGAACAAGAAAATGTAGTGGTTTTGCAGGAAACTGTAGGAATTATAGAAGCTATGAGAATGCAACTCAACTTCACTGTATTATCTGCAAGATTTTTTCTCCCCTCTGAATTTAATTTCCCCTGTTCTTTTATTCTGCAGCTTCATTTTAAAAGTGACACTTTAAAAACAGAACTTCATTACTTTTGTGACCTAAAGACAAAAGGTATATAAACTAGACAAGCTTTTTATCAGATTGTCCAAAGGCATACGTAACATCAGTTAGATTAAAAATGTATATATATATATACACACACGCTTTAAGGCGTGTTAGTCTGTGTACAGATAGGCACGCACTGTTTCATGGAATACATGCAGTGACCTAAGGTTTTCAAGCTTTTTGGAAAAGCCAGTTCACAATATTCTAATTTTCGCTGTGCAGCACCCACGTTATTAAAGAAATCACTTCCAGCTGCTGAACAGCAAGTTCAGGTAAGCGAAAGCAGGACTGAGACGAGGTGTACGCAGAGTGGATGAATCCCTGCTGCCCATCCTCTCGATGTGTAAAGAGCCATAAATATGAGTGTGCAGAGAAAACCCAGCTAGAGTTAACAAGGGTATTGCGTGAGCCCTTCTATAGCCAGAAGGTTAAAGTCGTGGTGCGCCAGACTCGGGGGGCTGCAAAAGGAGCCCCGAGCGCTGCGGCTGCATTTGCATTCTGTCAAACGAACACCTGATGGCAGCACGTTATAGCTTCAGCGATGCTCACAGTCTCTCAGGCTATTCCAAAATATGACATAGTTCAGGGATTTAAAATTAAAAAATACAGGTGGCCGAGCTACACTGCCTCCTCCCTGTGCCCCAGCCGAGCCGGCGCGCAACGCCGAGCCGCGGAGATGCTTTGTGCTTTTGCCAATGATGCGCCGGGAAGGTAAAACTCTCCTGTCATGTTCACAGGGGATGCCCTGCCTGTGCACACTCTGCAGAGAAGTTTCTGACGGTGCCTGAAGTGGGGAATACAGTATTACTGGATTCAAAGCCTTTCCTCAAAATGCCAGTTTTATCAGTCACTGATGGCACCCAGCTGCTGCAGGCTTGGCCAAGTGTTGAGAATGTTCTTGCTTTAAATGAGAAGCTGGGCTGGGTGAGCTACAAACTCCCTTTTCAATGAGCATTTATAAGATCCTCATGGTTTAGCATTATATAGGTTTGAGAACTTATTATTTGGCTCCTTTCACCAGGCAGAAACTGTAATATTTCACATTACTCTCTCATTCTCATTGGTGCTAGTTGGTGGTGAGCTAGGTATTGATGCTCTCATTCACATACAGTGTTAGTCACATCACTGCTACTCGTTTACAGGAATCTAAATACAGCAAACCATAGTAAATCTTTCCATAAAGGGAAGCATTAATATTCACATTACACAAACAGTGCTAAGCGAGTAAGTGCTGACTACTTTCGATAACCTTGTCTTGGCATCACCACATGGTAAGTTCCTACATCCCGTCCTTGACCTCTCGAGCACACACTCAGCACCTAAAATTTGCCCACTGGAAAACACACTATTGATTTGCCTGGTGCGTTAAGGTTGTCCTTAATATGTGTGTAATATATATAATATAGAGCCTAACATTGATCCATGTTCATTGCATGCAATGAGCTTGCTAGCTGCCGTCACTTGGTTTCTGGGACTGTAATCATACATTGGCTTAGTACTGGAACAATGGCGGTTTGGCTATAAGCCGCTATAGTAGGTGTACATATGCTTAAACACGCATCAACTCTGAATTTTGCTGCTGATAGGTTCTGTAACGTTCACACATAGTACCTTAATTTCTTGCCGCCGTCTGCTATTTTAGCTTTTAGAAGATAGCCTTCTTTCTCCACTACCTATATGAAAGAAAAAAAAAAAAGTCATAACTGTATCATTTATTCAGATGAATTAATTCGTTTAGTACATGCATAATAGTCTACACGTAGCTAATCTAGTGCGGGGACATTTTATGACTAATTCTCGGTTTAGTCACCTATTTTTCCCCCAATACAGTCAGCTCTTTTGAAAATTTGCAAACAATATTTGAAGTCAATCAGTACACAGAATAAACCTCAAAAAAAACCCAATAATATTCTATTTGTCGATTTAGAAGAAATGTATTTTAATGCAAGCAAAGTTTCTCTCTATAGGTGAAAAATGAGTTGAAAATACGTTGCAAGTAAATTATGGCAAGGTATCATTTCATATATTGAGTTCCGGGAGTCCACGTTTCGTTAATAGCTGTGAGGGATACACCATACTTCTATAGAAGACTCTGGCTTCTTACGTTCTAAAGAGAGTCAAGTTTAGGGTTAACCAATGTCAAACAAACGCTAAATATCTGTACGACAGGAAAAGTTACATACCCTTCATAGGTGCCATGTTTTGTTTGGAGTCAGCACTAAATCAAGGCTTATGCAAGATGCTAAAATGCATCATGCTTTTAAGTAGCGCTGCCTTTCAGATGAGCTCTGGTACTGAGGCGCTCACCTCTCACAGCCCTTAAACGGTCACACTTCACTGCAGTGCAGTCATCCATGTGCAGGGAGAACTTTTCTTTAAGTTTCCAGCTGAACTAAATTATCTCATAGTACGGGACAGAAAACCAAACTGCGTGTTTCTGTTAATTCTTGACATATTCTGAAACTAGAATTATAAATAAGGGAAAGCACAGCTGTGCTGTACGTTTTCCAAAATATACCCCAAAAGGCTAAGCCCTCAGCTATTACCTGTAAAAAGCAGTATGTGATATTAGCAACTTGATACCATCCTTGTAGATCCTTTACTCTGCTATCGCTATTACTGAAACGTGGTCCCTTTTCTGTGGTGTCACAACAGGCTAAGGGCTGCAACCCTGGCTGCAGTGTATCAAGCTTGCACTGGATTTTGGGGATATCAGAAGCAAGTCCTAGGCTTGGTCTTTTGTTTTCATTTCTCCCTCTTCATTTGTGCTCCTCTACATCTCTACACACACTTTCCTTAAGCCGGAGACCCTTGCAGACACTTAGTTCTCTACAATCTGCTGAAACATCCCTTCTATAGCTGTGATATACAATTTGTGATGGGGGGAGGTGGTGGGGTGGCTATGTAAATTTGTATTTTAAAACTACAAAAGAAAGAAAACAAAATGACTGGTCTTCAGCTATACCCACTGACCTACCATCTCATTGGATCTAATTAGCTAAGGATGTCCCAGCTGTGTCTCTAATGGGAAAAGAAGCAAAATCATGACTCAGAGTGGGTTTGGTTTTCCTTTCAAACTCAACTGTCCAGGATATTGTAATTCTGCATGACTTTTATAGTAAATCACAAGGCAATTTTGTAATAATTGCAATAGAATTTTGCTGTCTGCTAAGCCATTGAATAGCAAGAACTCATGTTCAACGTTAAAGCATGTTAATTTTTAAATCAAATATATCAGTTATTTTGATTATACAAAATATCATGGTATAAACGATGTTTAACTACTTCCTTAGATTTTGTCTGCTGCTGGTATAGAGAACATAATGAAACATATAATGTGTACATAGCTGTTTGCACCTATGAAGAGGTCTGTAGGTCTGTGGACAATGATTTAGGTGACATTCTCAAATGGGGACATAAGGATTAGGGTGTGCATTTTCTATAATTTGTACTTATCTCATGCAAATTCCTGTCATGCATATCATTGCCATAGAAAACCCAGAGAGAAAGTATGTAGGGATTATTGTGCAGAGTCATTTATCTAGTGATGGATGGGTGAATTACTCGAGCTAAAATAAGACTTAATCCTCATCTCCACCTACTTTTTTTCTTTTTTTCTTTTTTAAATCAAACTTATTTTACATATTTCAAAAATTTTTCTTGCCCTTCTAATCCTTCATTTTTGTAGCATAAAATTTCTGGTGTTTGGCCAGGGCCAGAGATGCTGAATAATATGAGAAAGGCTATCCTTTTTAGTTTTTCTATCCATCTGGAAACAGAAATTGGGAGGAGCGTTGGCTAACCATTCAAACTGTTGATTGCTTCTCTGAATCAGGCCCAAAATCTCATGCTTTCAGAGTTTACCAACTACCCATTCCAAACTGTTATTTTAACCAATCCAAAACTAAAGACAAATATGATTTTCAACATCAGATCTGAATAATGTCTATTCTACTGTTTTGAGAAGTTAAAAACTGGATGTGCTTCCAGATGAAAATATTGCTGTTAAGTCATATTTTCCTTAGAATTGTATTAAGCTAGAAAATCAAATCCACTAACAAATATTGGGCATGTGTAATACTGTGATTTAGATTACATAGCTCAAATTCACCGTTTGTTTTAAATTAAACAGCTCAAAAATGCAAGATCTTCAGTTAATATGGAACCTCTCAGTGCTAAGCAAAGTAGCTTTCATGTATATTGCTTTAATTGAATTAGTACAAGTGCTATCATTAAAAAAATAAGAATCATCTTCATTAATTGATAAAGTACACAGTTTTCTCCATAATGAGTATAAAGGAAATTTAAGGAAATGCAAAATATCTTTAACACAAAGACAAATAAAAAGACTTCTAAGACGATCCAAATATTTTTATAACCTCTGTTTGGGATGCTGTATTCCACTTGTTTAATATCTGTTAATATCCCCTTTTCTGTTCTACATGTTTTCAAGAAAATACTTCCAAGACAGCTCAGAATCAACTTACAATACTTCTGAAAATTGATGATATTAGATTTAAAAGAATAACAAATATGTCCTAGTGATATGCTCTGTTGTTTCTGTCTCAATAAATGTCATCATTTGTTGCTAAACGGCTGCCCTTCCTGCACCTTTTCAGCATATGGGTGGTTGAGAAAATGACTGAAAATGCCCTGAAGAATTAGCATAGAAACAAGAAAATTGAATTATTGTCTGGGGTTTTGTGTTTGGTTTTTTTAGAAGAATATTAAAGATGAGAGTACACATGTGTAAATATTTGAGTTTCTAAATAATAATTAAAAAGACTCACGAGCTAACAGTATTCGATACTACAAGGGAAAGTAATTATCACTACATGACATATAGAGTCTATAATTTTCTTAACTCAAAGAATTCAAAGCTTCTGAACCTACTTAATCCTGAAAAGTTTGTGTAGGTGAAAGTACCACTGATATCAACATTTCTTTGTTATTCTGTATTTTCATATTCATTTTCTTTTAACAGAAACACCTCCACGCTTCTCATACTCCCTAGAACGTTTTAATGTCAAGGAAAATTTTGTTAAATTTTATGAGCACTTTTACTTATAAAAATTGACATTAATATGAAAAACACCTTAATAATGGCAGAGACAGGACAAAGACATGGTCACATTCCTTTATAGACAGTATTAATACCGATGAAACATCAGTCTAGTACAACCAAATTAACACCAAAGTCAAGCTATATAAATTGCTTTGTACCTTCTAAAATTATTCTTTTTAGTGATTAATCAACGTCCCTCAAATCCCTTAACATCTTGAGGCATCCAAAGCCTCATGTATTTATTCTCTAGTAAAACGTGTGTAACATTTACATTATAAACATTTAAAATAACAAGAGCGATTTATCAGTTCTATAGAGCAATTGCTTACCGTGGGGTCCTGTGTACTAATGATGTCTGCAAGCACTAAGTTATGCTGGGAATGATTTCTTCTATGACGATTTACCTAAAAAAAAAAAAAAATCAAAGATCTAAATTCAGAGAGGATTCAAATACATGCAGGGAAAGATGGACCAACAAATTTAATTACTGGGCATGCACAGCATGCATTGGATGGAGTTTTGGAAACCTGGCTTCTCTCAGTACTGCATTGCTGTGAAAACTGGTGTTCCTCTGAGCCTTGTGTATTTGAAATGTACAGCTACTTATCTCTAAATATCTCTGGTATAAATGTGTTTCTTTGTGATGTCACATTGTCAAATTTACCCAAAATTTGCGGAACCGATAATAATCACTTTAAATTATGACTTTTCCATCAGGAATCACAGAAATTGCTTAACTGGTTGGGTGTTCTTAAACCCATTTCACAGAAATGGGAAAATTGCTGTTTATAACCTCAAGCCCACAAAGCAAGTCAACGAAGAAACTAGAAAATAATTGGGAACAAGCACATAATACATCCGGCACGTTTAAATTGCTTTGAAGGTTACTTCTAAACTCTCCATGACAGGAAGGCTACAGCAATACTGGACTCTGATTTTACAATTGTCCCCAAGGACTGAGTCTTTGATTTCCTCCAGTTCCATCTTTTCCAGGAGGAAGGCAATATAACCATCTGCAATTTAACTCTAAAAATTATTAGATTATATTATACCAAAAATTAAGACTACATAAAAGCTACGGCATGAATCAAGGGTTCGGCAGACCTCAACAGCATTTTACTGCCTTACAAATCTGCAACAAAGAACAGGTCACCCAAAAGTGTCTGCATGCATATATATATATATTAAAAACTTCTACTGTTTAAATTCCATCAATTATAATATAATTCAGAGTTGGGATCCTGTAAAATTCAGTTATTGTCTCCTCTTTTAACCGAAGCCAAAAAGCAAACAACAAAATATATTCTCAACTAGTTTCCACTATATTCATCATAACGCATCCTCTTTCTCCCTATTAAAGCAGAGTTAACCAAAAGCCATAATGTATTCTGTTTATATTTAAGTGTCTGAATATAGAAAATGTTCTTAATTAATCCAGAGGGCCACACTCAAAAAACAGTTAAACATATTATGATCTCATATTTTTTCTCCACACATTGCTTTCATGTTTATTTGTAAGCACTAACATTTTTAAGCCTTGAAATCCATATCCTAGATATTGCTCTACTCTTCCAGTCAGAGCTAATGAGCTTAATGAATTACCAGTTCTAAATTTAATGCAAACATTTCAAAGAAAGAGATAAAACATTCTTCACAATTCAAAAGTTTCTCTGACCTATTTATGAAGAATATCACTTAACAATTTCATTAAGGGTGAGTAACAGCTGGTGACATGGCTGTGTCCTAAAGTGTTTTTCTCTCTTAATATTCTGCATCTTAAGCAATCGAGCTTTCATAAGAAATACTTTAGTTAGTGGCAGTCCCTCCTTTGGGGAGAAAAAAAATGTCAGACCACATTTTCTGTATTTTGCAATCTTGTTTTCAGGAGTGTCATGTTCCTGTTTTATTAGCATGTAGGGTAAACAAGAATGATTTGCTGATGCTATTGAGGGAACTTCTAAGATTACAGTCTTTCTATTTAGATTTTGGATGGAACTTAATATTAATGCCGGCAGAGGCATGTATATAAATTCAAAATAAATTAATTCAATTTATCTTTTTCTTTATCTTTACTATTCAACAACTCTGAAGGTTCTATAGTGCTCAAGACGTATAACTAAACTATTCAGGTCTAAATCATCGCAAGTCTTTCTTACCCAGATCCTCCATTTTAATTATTCCTTAACACACAACAGAGCATATTGCCCAGCGATGCTTTCTAAAACATATCCTTCACTCATCCAAATTAGATAACAAGACACACCACTACTCCACCGTATCTATTTTAACATTCAGCTGCTCTCTCCAGGAATCACACGTGTCTGTTGGGGGCCCTATATGCAACTTTGCGAAGTGTACAGCACCCATCAGAGCTTTCGGTCTGGTCTTTGTTTCAGTGATCTGAGCATTAGCAAAAGAAATCTTTATACTTGATACATGCTAGAAGAGTTCTCTCAGAAGCATTAATCCCATCCACAAACAAATGAAGAAAGGAGATAGTAAAAATTACTAGTTTAGTAGTGCCAGCAAATTATTAGTGGCAGTGTAATAAAAAGACAATAGTAAGATTTCCAGGAAATATGAAAGGAGGAAAAATAAATTACATTGCAGTTATGGATGATATTATGTGCTTTGAAAACCTATTTCTTCTTTGTATACAGAGAAGGTTAAGGAAAACTGCATGTGTACAAGGAGAAAACAAGACCTCTTACCCGACAATTTAGTGTGGTGCTTTTGCTAAAAAGGTAAATGCTTCTCTTATAGGGCAAAAATAAAAGAAATTATATTACTTTGTAGCGCAGCAACAGGTAAAAATCACACAAGAAAGTTCTGAATCTAGTTACAGAAATACAACCAAAATCCACAGGTAAGTAAGCCAAGATCAAGCTCTTCTGGAAAAACATCCCAAATATTTGGCTCATGAATTGAATTAATGGAAACTTCAACAAAGTTCTTAGTAATTTCTACCAGCCTTTTGGTTTAGGAATGGAACTTTTAAAAAATGAATCAAAACAGCTTGAAAAAAACTCAGCACAAACAGAGGCAATATATTCTTTAATAAGACAGATTTTATAAAATTCCAACAGGCCTCATACAAATTTGGTCTTAAACTAGCTAATTTAGCAATATTTGAAAGTATGTCTTATCTGTTCCTTTATGATATATTAATTTCAGCATTAAAATATTCTTAGCAGGAGAACCTGGATGACAGTAGTCAGTATACTTGAGTTTCAACCTACTCACAATTTTCAGTGGGGTACCAAAATATTCACAGGGAAGTGTAGGCTCAATTATTTCCATTCTTTCCTTCAGTTTTTAATAGATAGACCATAAAGGAGATGTTTTGAGTTTTTTTTGCTCTATAGCTCCATCTGATTAATAAACTGAAGAAAAACTTGAATAATATCTGTCACAAGTCCTCTACCTCACCTCCCTGGGTATGATGAAAGGCAGAGATTTAGAGAAGTTCGTGAGATCCCTTTTTGGGAAAGGCAGCTTATCAGCAGTTTTCTGATTTGATGAACATTCTTCAGTCAGCAACAATGTCACCTGCAGCATTAAAAATCCACTCTGCGAGCGCTTACAAGTCTGTGGACAAGTCTGGTTTTGTTAAGTTCAGCCTCAGCAGCGCCCCCCCCCCCCCCCCCC
>VZSC01004239.1:196865-234038 GCA_013398225.1 Steatornis caripensis
AAAAAAAAAACCCAAGAATAAGTGTCATCCATTTGTATCTTATCAAAATAAGAACTGCAATTGTAAAACGCTATCGTCCTCAACTTAAACGGCGCTTAACTTTTATTTCATTATTTGCCCTTCACAAACAAATATTTCAAATAATCACACTCCCTTTTGCGCTCACTCTACAAATTGCACCATGTGCTGAAGACAATGTGTGGGAGAGGGAAGCGCACATTTCTGATTCAAGAACTCTGAATCTCCTATCTAACACTTGTGGCATTACACTGACAGCAAACCACACAATGCTTAGACAGCAGGTAAGGAAAAAAGGAAGTGGGATTATCCCGTTTGAAACTTCTGAAATGGAAATTGCTCCTGATTTGATTTTCCTCATTCTGTTGAGATAAAGTCACCTGCCTTATATATAAGAGAAATCCCTCAGCAAAACAAAACAAGAATCATCCACTGCCATCCAAAACGTGGGCAGTGTATAAAGGCAGTAGTTACTCCAGGTGCACCACCAGAGAAGTTATCGACCTTATTAAAAAAAAAATAAAAATCAATATTTAAAAAAAAAAGGCACCTCAAGAAAACAAATAAGCCAAATGTTATTAGAAGCGTTGATGGTACATGAAAACAGAACTTTGAGTATACATTTCAATGCACATGTACCATGCTGTACATACACATATACCACACCGGCAGGAAAGTCACAAACACGTATCACATAATGGAGGGGAAAAAAGGCTTTGATTTATCACTTATGTGCCGGGTTTCTTCCTCTTTCATCCCCAGTATAATGAAGGCTTTTAAATAGCGTCTGTCACCACTGCTTCTCCACCCCTTGACATGGATGAGGAATCAAGATGGCACTGTTCATAGAAATGTTTATATAAATATTTTATCCGAACTATGCTGGACTTAGCCTAGGAAATTTCTGTTTGAAATGTCCCTGGAAGGAATTCATTTCTGATTTGAAGGCATGAGAAAATGATGAATTTACCAGTTCTCTTGGTAGTTTCCCACTCATCTTTGCAAAAATGTACTGTAACCTTCATTTCATTTTGGGGAGCTTCCAACTTCCAGATGTTTCACCTTGTATTGCCTTTTTCTTCTACATTAAAGAATCGTTTGGTGCCCAATGTTGTCCTTCAACGTAGGTAAGTACAAAACCAATTGCCTTTCAATTTGTTTTGGATAATTTAAGCATGCTGAGGCCTCTAGGTCCTTCACCAGTAAGACAATTTCCCTAACTTCCAACACTTTTATTTTTGTGCCTTCCTTGCATAATCCTCATTATTTGAGCATCACTATTCTAGTTCCTTCTTCATCAGTGCTGCTGACAGACACAAATGTTTGCTGTCTCTCTTCTACATTATCACACACAAGGGTCAGCTCAAGCTTCTTGACCCTGAAACACCCATAGGAGCTATGTTTTGCAGTAAAATCTCAGAATACAGTTCCTAATTCTGGGAACAGCATGGCCTGTGTTTCCCATATATACATGTATTTGGATAAATTACAATGCACTTTCAGCCATTAAGCAATCCCGATCACTCTCCACTAGTGCCTTTACCCAGACCTATTTGCCAGTCCATCAATGTTTACTTTATTTTAAAATGTTATTAGAACTGTTACTTCCATATCATGGATAAAAAGAGTGATTAGTGTCAAGCTTAGTACTAGTCCCTGGAGAGCAACTCTAAAAATTCACCCAGTTGATGATGATTCTCCAGGGACTACTTTCTGAAACATGTAAATTAATCAGTTCTTAATCCATTTAACGTGTGCTTCACTGATACAGCACATAGCTAACATTTAATCAGAATGTCACGTACTCTGAAGTCAAGTGACTTACAAACTTTCACTATACTTCACAAGTATGGCTGCCTTTTTCAACGAGACTTGCATCGGAAAATCATTATTTCTTAAAAATTTTGGTTTTATTCAGTTACCGTGATTGACATCAACGATAGTCCTGACTTCATGCTTATTTTTTCATTACACCCTGCAATAACTTTTCCACTAGTTGACCCAACACTCTGTTAGGTTAACCTGCCTACAAAATATTACGAGTTATGCCATTTCCTCTTTTTGAGTATTGGCACAGTGACTGCCCTTTTTGAAACTTCTGTAATTTCCATGACAACACAATATTTTTTTAAGATTGAAATCAACAG
The DNA here is from genome assembly GCA_013398225.1 of Steatornis caripensis. Taxonomy (NCBI): domain Eukaryota; kingdom Metazoa; phylum Chordata; class Aves; order Caprimulgiformes; family Steatornithidae; genus Steatornis; species Steatornis caripensis. Next base: position 199,031 of record VZSC01004239.1, read on the forward strand.
GCAAGAACCATCTCAGAAAACTCTAAGGCTTTCACATGACATTTATTTGGGTTTCCTAAAATATTGCCGATTTTGGCAATTTCTCTAAGATTAGTGTCACTGGTAGATGCCTTTCAGTGTGTTTTCAGTCATTAATAGTGTGGATAGTTCATCACCACTTCCTTGTAAGTAAATTGTGCCTAATCTGAAAAAAAAAAAACCAAACCAACAACAAACCCAAAATACTACAAATATTTATTGACTGTTCCTGTCTTTCCTGCATCACTGGTAAGAGCTGCATCTTCTTAACTGTGTTTCTGTAACAACACAGCATTAAGGTCTTAATATTAGAGATAAAACAAGATTCTTGATATTATTCCTGTGCACAGAGTTGCAAACTTAAAGACTCAGGAAAACTCTCGGACACACTAAAAGCATCAGTGTGGTACAGCATTGCAGAGCTTGGAGGATTCCACTCAGCGATACAATATCTGGGGGTGGGGGTGGGAGGAATATATTTCAAGGAAGGTTTTATACATTGTTTAGCGTTTGGCTGCTTTTCACTGTGTAAAGAGCCCGTCTAACTCTATAACATGTGCCATTACAAAACCCAGTCAATTAGTCAATATATCTCAATTTGCCACTAACTAGATTCAGTGACTACAGGTTTACAAAACGGTGAATGCCCAGCACAGTGTCCTACAGAAAGAACAGAACTACCTGTAAAATACAATTCCCACATGCTAAAAGAATGCAGGTGATTTTGCAATGCACTGCATTTTATGCAACCATTTCTTTATCTTTAAGGAAAGTCGCCAAATCAAAACCGGGATAATTTGTCTCATTTATACAGGTGCACATACGATCAGAAAGGCAGAGGCAAGCCGGCATACTGCGTCAAGCTGATTTTAAAATATCTGCTTATATCTTCTTGCAGGTTTAAGCATGTGTGTCTGTTAAAGTGGAACACAATGGAAAATAAGTCCGCCTAAATTATAATTCCTTCAGTAACGTATTACACATTGCCATAGAAACTAATTTGCAAACTGTTTTCTGTGTGGTTCTAGAAGTATCAAAATTTAAACAGTGCTCTGAAAAAAACATCTTAAAGTGTTCTAAAGCCACTCTACGAAGGGTCATTTTCTTCCCAGCTCAAATATCCATAATGCTGTAAAATGAAGACTGACCTAAAAAAATCCTACTCCAGATTTGAAGATCGTCAGATCTATTACACAAACCCATTCAGGCACAGATATAGCAGTTGTTGTAAATGTTCAGAAAAAATAGCATAAAGGCACATGTAACTCTAGTAGGTGTTTAAGCATAACCAGTGGGAAGCAGAAATGATTGTTTGCGTATATACTACTGTGAGAAGTCATCTATTTATGATGCAAATGCACACAGAAGCGTGCGATGTTGAATTTTTTTCCCTAAACTTTATTCTTTTTATAATTACTGAACAATTAAGACATAATTGAATGGTCTAGATGGACTTGTCTTAAAATTGCTCACATATGCTTTGTAAGTGATATTTTTCTGAGCCTAACGCCCTCTGTTTTGTAGGTCATATGGGTATCTACAGACTGTGCGGATACTGAAGGCGCTTGTCCTTTAGCCTTCTGCCTCACCACATGATTGAGCATCCATATACCTTACAACCATACACCCTGTCGAGTGTTATTCTCTTACATATCACAATTTACCTCGCTTTCTCCACTCAAACATGCAACCAAGCTGAGCAACAAGCTGCTTCAGCTGCCATGTCATTTCAGTTTTTACACATCTTCTTTTTTTATGTGTGCTCTACATCTCCGTGATGTCTCATCTCCCCGTTCCACTGCCATAGGCTACAAGTCAGGAACAAAGCTTGGGCTCAATGTCAGACAGAGTGAAAATGGGAAAACATCATAGAAGAAAAAATTAATGGGCACAAACACAGCTCTAAAACTTCCATCCTTGTGGGCTTTGTAACTTTCCCTTGTTTCTATGCAAGATCTTAAGTAGAAGTGAGTAATAGTATTTGTGTAGAAAATGCCTTAAAAAAAATTTTAGTTAAGGAAAATACAAGTCAAAAAAATTCAAAGTGGGAGACTTATGCTTGCATATTAAGGGGTAAATAATCTGTTAAGCGTGAGAACAGTCCCCTTGTATCTGAAGCATTAACTTTTTTCTACTGCCCACCATTCTCCAGCCTTCCCCTTTTTCTTGTCTGACTACTGTGGCTTGTGGAGGTTCACATTTCCAAAAATACCTCAGCAATTGATAGACCCGAGTCTAAGACACAGAAATGCAGTCCAAGGCTGAAATCATGGCGTCTCTGCCTGAACAGAGGCCTTTCTCTCATTTCAAAGAGGGAAACTGCAAGGTGAAACCCATGGGAAATCATTCTCTTCTCAACAGGTTTGCTAGTTACGGCTTCAGAATGAAAACATTACCTTTCATGTTTTCATGTTGATTCTTTTCTGTAATAAACATTTTTGTTTTCCTAAGGAAATTATGAAGTTTTCAACCCATACTTGAAAATAAAAATTAAAAACCCAAAATCCAAACAAAAAAAAAATCTTTAAAAATGTTGATCCTATCCACACTGATGTGGCCGGCAAAGATACAGATTTCTGTCATATGGAATCATGGTCTTGTATATCATTACTCATCCAGTTACTACGAAATCTAAATCGTGGCCTAAGACTTTTTAAAAAATAAGTTCTGTATATTTCTGTAAAAGAGCAGAGGTCCCAGCGCACACTATTGTATAAGAGGAATGGGATGTTTTGGTTTTATTCTCACACTATCGAATTATATTGTTCTAGAAAATATAATCTTGTTCAGAAACCTGTCTATCTATCTCATCCCCAAATGAGGGTTTTTTTTTAAAAATAGCACTCCTCCCCAAATCAAATACAAGAGTAAATATAAATATGACAAATATTAACATTGGTATTTTTTTCCAATTGAGATACTTGATTTAACAGCTAAACTATTTATTCAGGAAGTAATACCATCCTTTATGTGACTCTATTTCTTATTGTGTGTAAACCTTACCTGAACATATTACATGTAAGCTTAATAAACCTTCTCACTTTTACATTTCAGTACTTGATCCTTTCACTATTTGAAGCACACAATTTATGTTTTTGAAATAACATGCTATAACTGAGCTTAATTCAAATTATATGTATATTTTTTTAACATTTTTCAGATGAGTAAACCAGAGTTGAAAAATACACTGCTTCTTTTTTGGGGGGGTGTGCATTCATGATGCATCTTGAGTCTGTTTATTAAGTAATCATATGTGGGTACAAGTGTCAACACAATTTACGTTTTGAATAATGTGAAGCAGATAACCTCAATTAACAAGTAATTAGAGTCATTTTCCTATTAAGCAGTTTCCCTAATTGTTTTTGAAACCTGGAACTAAAATTGTAATAAATAATAACTGGCCAAAACATGTCCCTGCATTAGCTTAATCCAGGCTCCTCCACCAGGGCCTGGGAAAAATACAGCAGAAATAAGAGCCGAATACCCACATGATATTGAGAGAAAAGGGACACGTTTTGTATCTCCGGACCTCTGCATAGTCCACTCTTTTCTGTGGTTGTTTTGTGGGGTTTTTTGCCTCAACACGATTCTCTTTCCTTTCCCTTCCCTCTCTCTTTTCACTCCCATGATTTCTTATACAAACATTTAATATATGAAGTATCCAACAATCATTACTATGGATTGACTAGAGCTTATCAGGGAAAAGCCATCCCACAGTGAACACTTAAGGTACTGTCTCTGCATAACTATAAACTGTATTTTAAACAAAGTAATTTGATACCTTATATTCTACCTTGCCAGCATACTATACCTCTGTTTATGTAAAAAAATAAATATGACCCAATCTTTCCAAATAGAACAATTTCTGGGTTTGCTGCTGGTCATAAAAAAAAAAAGTCCTTCCCTTTGATAATAGTCTTTAAATAGATTCATATCACATATAAGCACAATAAATGATCTCCGAGAACATAAACATTTCACTTATATTTCTCTGCTTACACTACATGATCTCATGGAAAACACCTATGTTGCACTCTATCTGTCTGCCATAGCCAAAAAGTGTTGGGGGATGGGGAATCTATTTAAATGCAAAAAGAAATCCAGCAGCTGCTCCTCACCCTAAGCCAAAACAAACAAGCAAACTAAAAACTAACAGAAAACCTACCCAAAACTCCCAGGAAAACAAAGCAAGTGCAATAACATTCTCTTCACCCACAAAATGCAGCCTAAGTCAAAGCCTCAGGTCTTGCAGATACATTTATCGCAACTGCAGCTGGAGAGCTGTACTGGTAGGATATACCATTTTCCCCGAAGGTAAGGCAAGAGAAAGATCTCTCACAGTCCATGAAGGAACCAAAGTGCCCGTGAATACTCAAAAAAGCTCTTAGTATATACCTAACCAGACTGCCCCCCTGCTCCACAAATAGACACTTTGCGCTTGTCTCTACGTCTACAGGAAAACTTGGCAGCCTTGGAACGGTACAGGATTTATATTTTCTCAATTTAAAAAAAAAAAATCAATAAGATAATAAATCAAAACTACACCCCTGAAAACAAAAAGTGAAGACCCTAGGAAGATACCCTGAGTAATTCCAGGAAAAACTCTGGCAGCTATGGGAGGACACGAGCTGCCCAGAAGGAATACAAACATTTAAATAATGTATCTTGCTAGAAATTAGGCTTTGTGAGAAGTCACACTGACTTCTTTTAAGTCATTTTATTAAAAGGTCTATTAATGCTTGGCTTGCACTTTGTGGCGGTGAGAGATGTTGGAATGAAGAGCTATCAAAGGTGGCTATCAAAGTTTTTTTTCTCTTTTCCATTTAACTTTTTCTAACTATTAAGCTGCTCATTTTGTGGAGACAATCATTAGTGTCTTTAATGTGAAACAAAGCTTCTGGATAAGAGCTGCTAGCTGAAGATCAATATGAAAGATATCATTTCAGTTACAGCTTTAATAACTGTAACAATAGGGAGCCTGGCATCGCCGGCTTTATGCATTAATGTAATTTAGAATCTACCAGGTACAAATCTTATCAAACACTAGCAGTGGCTGCCTTGGGATTTTCTAGGTAAGGGAACTGTGTGATAAATGGGAAGTATTTTCAAGGTAAACTTTCATGTAATCTGGCTCATCTGCCATAAAACCATGAAAGAATTTACATGAAGAAAAAATAAAACCAAAAAAGATTTTTGGAAAACGGTGGCAGTTTTTAAGCAATAGGTGGTGCACGGGAACTTAACATGCTCAGAGTACACTAGGATGTCTCTCTTGTTTAGATCATCGTAAAAACCATATGACCCACAAGGCTAGATGTTTAGGAGTTTCAGTGAAATACAGTGCAATTAAAGATTTTCCGCAAACCACCGTATGTGGAAGCCCACACCTACCTGAACACGCACTGAGTAGCTTTCAGATGAACTACAGAAAGGATGAGGAGCTTTGTCCCGGGCTACCAGCAAAGCACCAGCCCTGCAGACCAGAAGGTCTTTCTCCAGCCAGGACCCATAGCTCCATGCAGCTGCAGCAAATTCAGTTGTCCCACCCCATTTTTTCCAGCCCACCCACCTCCAACTCCCTCATCTCCCTACTTGCTCCGTGCTTTTCACAACCACCAGCCCATTGTACCAACCCTTCCCATGGTTTTGAGGTATTTGCAGTAGTATCATTCTTATTCTCCTGTAACAGTTTATCTACAGCTTACCTATCTTTCCCCAGCTCTTCAATTTCTTTATTAAAAAAAAAAAAAAACCAAAACAACAACAGCAACAAAACTAAAACAAAATCAGTTCTGAAAATGTTAAAATACAAATTTTGGATCTTCCCTGCGAAATTATTCTTGAAAACTGACATAACCAACTGTCAGGTTTTTAAACAATTTGTTTAACTTGTGTCCAAATGTCTTCAGGTTTTAGTGCTTACAGGTGGCGACTTTAGATTTACACTTTAATTTTGAGAAAGATCTAAACTGGGAACACTGAATTTTCAGTTTAACATTTGCTGATAAAAAATGGAAAGCTCGAAGTTGAAGTAGCCAGCTACTGGAAAGAGTTAGCACCTGGCACTTTAATTTTTAAACACCGTTTTTTTGTGTAATGAGGTTATAAAGTAAGAGTCCGACTTCAGGATGACAATCAAGAAGAATGAGCTCTTGAGGATGACAGAACAGCTGATGTGAAAAGCTCAGTTCATCCAAACCCCAGGTTTGGTCCAAATAAACACACGAAAGTTTGGATGCTCATCTGGGTTTTGTGCCTGCCTTGGGGCTAGAGATGTCGTGAGAACAGATTCGCTCATCACAGCTGTAGTACTTCCTGTTCTGGCCGTGCATGAAATACCCAGGAAAATAACCTTTCCTGAAGAGCTCTGGGAGGCGAGGGGGAAGGGAAAATGGCATCAGGTATTTCACAGTCTTTCAAACTTCCCCCCAAACTGGGGGAAGATTCAGATACTAGAAAAGACAGCACATTTTTTATTGGGTTTTGGGTTTATTTGGGTTTTGGCTGCGCTCTTACATGCAACTTTCTACTGTAACTGTCAGAACATGTGGCAGCTCAGACAGTCAACAATCATGAAAGGAAAAGCATAACTGTTTCTAAAGTTTAGGCTTATTCAGTACTGTCTTAAACTAACTAGTATGAAATAGTGATATGGGTCTCCGAAATACAAATACTTTTTTTTCTACAGTCTGTATACTGAGTAATGAAGCTCCTTCTTTCACTTGAGGTGTAGGCTCTTGGGCCCTTTGAAGGGGAAGATTTGAATTCCAGTCTTGCCATGGCTGTGCATGTTTGCATGCACACCCATAAACACAAAATCACAGATGATTGAGACCTTTTTCCATTAAGGCTATGGACCTCACCAAACAAGAAATAGAACAGAAAAGAAAATACTACCATGTTAACATGAGTGGATCGGATCCTGCACTTATTGCTCCTGCAAAAAAAAGAAAAGCTGACTTCAAACGGAATTTGATCTGATTTAAAGCAGGAGAACGCTGCTGTTAACTATTTGGCTAAGAATAGGCATGCTGCCTAACAAGGACACTCTCCTGTCTGTTTTAAAATCTCGGTACATTAACACTTAGTAAGCATGTCCGTTTATTGCACAACAGCACATGTATTTAGGGCATGCGCAAAATAATTTGATCCCCGTTTCATTGCATCAGTGGTGCAATTATTTCACTGCAGTAATAAAACAAACAAACAAATGAAAAAACCAAACCCCTGGTTCCCTACCTCTCCTGTCATGTTGCATTGGGTCACTTCGTGTCACACGATGTGATATACTGTAACCCAATGCAAGGAGACACATGTCCCTTCTCATTGGAAATTCAAAGAAATGGAGCTCACTTTTCCCCTGTGGGAAACTATGCAGGTCAGGTGCCCAAGAGTAGCTACGGGAAGTTTGAAATCATCTCAGTTTCAGTACCTACGTATTTCAAATCTTATGGCATTTCGAAAGGAAACGTGCTAGATGCGACAGCTTAGCCGTAATACAGTACTTCATAAAGATAGCGTGAGAGGTATATAATTCCACAGCTTATGTTCCTTGTCAAGGTGTGCGCTGACATGTATTGCCAAAGAGACTCTTTTAAACAATACTTTTAAGCATATTTTTTTAAATATACACTATAAAACATGAAAGCCCTGCGAGAAACGTGATGCCACTAAAAAGCACATGGGTGTAGAATCAAGGGAAGAGAACTGATTAATTATGAAGTCAAAACAAGACTTTTTTGATGAAAAATATTGAAGCAGTTAACATAGAGAATATAGATAAGGAAAATATACAGGACCTGGGGCCGAGTTCCCCTCGCAGTTACACTAGCATAATTGTGGAATAATTCTATTTCAATTAATAGAATTAATATGATGAGAATAGCATTATCTACGTAACGAGCATGATTGAAACTTAACAGTAAACCCAGCTCTGCGGCAGACTCTGTAATATGTACAAAGGAGATATGCATCACCCTCAGTCCTGGTTCGCAGGTAGAGAAATAGAAGAAAGGACTCAAAACCTCCTGGCAGGCCAATGTTTAAGCTGGAGCCAAGGGAAACATGGCAAATTTCAGTCCAGCTCCTCCTGCACTTGCTTGCAATAAATAAATACAACAGAAGGCTATCATGGAAGCCAAGTGAAATATTGCGTATATAAAATATTATCTCTGTAACATCATGGCATTTTGCTATCTCACTCCCAAAGCAAAGAGGTGTAGCTTTACAGTGTGTTGGGACATGTGGCATCAGGGTAGTAACTTCAGTGTTATTAACACATCTATATATTTAAGTGTGACTGTTTGCAGGATAAAATAGCAGAAAAATTAGAAGCCGGAGAAGCACATTCAGAACAGATGCATGAAATAAGTTTTTCCTGCTAGCAAAAAACACAAGGATGTATGAAACAGACTATGAAATAATGAAGATGATACAAAAGAAATGGGATCATTTCAATTTGAATGAGACATTAAATTACAGAAAATAATTCTATTCTGGGGGTTCTGTTTAGTTAAAATCTCTGTCTAGGTTTTCTTAACTCAGTTTCCCTAACAGGACGGCTCAAAAGCTTGATTTTACAGAGTTTTGGAACAAGCGAGTCTTCAGCTACATGAACTTGATCCAACCCCATGATTGTCCTCTGGCTTTGAATAAGCTAAGACAATGGAGAGAAACATTTAGAGTTCTTACAATTCACCTCATTTACATCAAATTCCTCGTTTTTGCACATTTTTGATAGAAAGAATAAAGGGGGGGTGTGTTTGTCTCTTTTTCTTTTTTTCCTTCTAAACTCCTGTTGGTTACATAGCCCCAGTTACCAGTTACCACCGAGAGATTAAAACCTCTGTCTGCACCCGTCCCCCACTCTTAAACAAGACCTCACTTCCTATGTAATTTGCCCCCAAATTGATATTACCCTCAGTTACCACTGATATTCCCCATAGATTACTGTGAGCCCAATAATTTCAATGGAAGAAACACATATTTACCCCTTGCATTTCCCTATGTTTTCTGAAGAACTACTAACACTACCCGAGAATATATTTTCTGAGTATTTCTTTATCTGCTTTCCTATGCAGTTTGGAAAACCATGGTTTACTTCCCCAAGTGTCTTGAAGAACAAAAGGGATTCATTGTTGGAAAAAAATGCAAAAATATTTTCCTTTTCCAAAGATACCTAGCAGGGCAAGGAAACAGCAGGCAGTATGAGGTCGAACGGAAGAGTGCCCGGCACCACAGCATCTGATAGTCCCTTGAGTGAAAAGATCAGATTTTAAGGGACCCACCCACTGGGTAGGCAGAAGAGCAAGGTCTGGGCTGGACTGCCCATCATCACCGTTCTGGCAGGAACACGTGTGTTGGTGTCACCAAATGAGGGTGGGAACTCTGGCCAGACCTCTTACAGGGTGAGGACAGGGTTCCTGGTCCTGCCTCAAGCTCTCGCACCTGTGCCAATATCCTAAAGCACCAGATCCCTGAGAAGAGCCGGCACTGACATCTCATGTCTCTGCAGTTACTACCAGCATCTGAGATAAAAAGGGTTGTTAAGAGGCAAGCACAGATGAAAAGAAAATATGAAACAAAAGAACTGGAGCATGATTTTTAGATGACAAATTAAATAATACTTTCACAACCAATTTTTCTCTTTTTTCCCCTCAAGATACACATTACAACAGAGCGAAATGCCATATCTGAAGAAAGAAGCCATCTCTTTAAATTTTTTACCCCTTTTTAGTATGTCCTATCAGCTTAAAAATATTTTTTTAAAATATTTACACCATGCTTTCTGTGAAACTCAAAGGGATTTGCAGGCTTTGAGGAATGCATTGATCTTGTCAAATATCTCCCAAATTGTAGACAACTCTATTAAGGATAACACAAATGTTTCATTCTTTCCCTAGATGCTAGGAAAACAATGATGAGCTACTCATACAGACGATGCAAAACTTCCTAGCAGTGCATTCAGTTAGGAAGGTCTTTCAATATTAAGTATTGCTTCAAACAATCATATTTTCGAGCGACAGATGATGGGAACGTCAACATTTTGGAGTTAGCAGCTCTTCTAGCAAGCATCTCCCCAATTTTTAAAGGAGGAAAAAAAAGAAAAAAGAAAAATAAGCCAAGCCATTTGGCATAAACTTGTGCTTCTGTAGCATCAGCTGCTTCACCTGTAATCTCTAGTGCTGCTCTGCCCTCTTGTGCTGCTGCAACTGCAGAGCAGTCGCCCGCGCCTTTGTGCGGGCACCACAAGCTAAAAATCCCCCACTGTCACTTCTCACTTTTCTGGCAAGTTCAAGGTCAGTGCCTAGCTATTTTCAGCTCATCTCTTCTTGATCCATGCAGAGAAATGACAAGGTAACGTGATTTGGGGTCAGCTGTATTACAGGAACCGTTACATAAACGGAGAAAGTGGAAATCAATCCTAGCTGACAGTGTCTTCAGGATAATCAGCGCTCACTCCATGCCGCTGTCAGCTCTCCGGCATCAAACACCATGTTACTTCTGTCAGATCTCTTTAACAAAACCGTATTCTCACTTTTGGCAAAGTAAATAAATATTTCACCCGGGCTTGCATTTAGTTCATTGTTTAGAGAACTTTAACACTTTGGACTTGCAAAGAGTCCCCATTTATATGGGAAAAGACGTCTTAGCCTGTCATGTCCATTACTGCCTGCAAAGGGCGTTGGCAAAGATACAGTCGAGTCTTACGAAATATCCCAGTCTTCATATTTCGTGCTTAATTTCTTCACGCAGACGATTGTCCTCCAATTCCCCGTTACTGAGCAGACATCGTGCTCCCAGAGCGCTTACCTAACCCACGGTGATCCTCACCTCAACCGTATCAGGGCTTTTCCTCTAACGTTTCAAGACACCTTCCTCAATTTGTTTGATTATTATTACTTTATCTGAACCATTTCCTCCCCTAACTAGACATCTTCCCTAACGCAGAATTATGAACATATCATTTCACAAGATGTGCCGCGTTAGCCACGTCTGGATGACAGCACATGGTATGTCAGTTTAGGGAAAGAACAGCAATTCCATCCCACCCACCTTGTGCTCCCATGAAACTGCCAAGCCCGCAGTACTCTGCCGAAGAACAATTTACCATAATATTAGTTGTCAGTAAATTCAAAGACGGAACTCCTAAAGCTATAAAATGGATTAGAAGCAATTTAAAAAAGAATTAACAAACTAGAGTAAGAGTATACTGTCAACAAACAAATGCTTCATCATAGCACTGTAATTTGGAATTTTAATTACCCCTCTGCTTCTGTAACAAAACAATGTCTGAACTGGCAGCCATTTGAATCTCTCACAGGTCATTGAGCATTCTAGTTAATTACTCTATGAATAGCCTGTTTTTCTCCCCTCTGGAAACACGTTTCTAATGGCAGTCAAGGTCTGACAAATGTGTCATCTACATAATTAGCTAGGAAGCAACACAAAACATTAAACATGCTTTGTGCCGACAACTATCAAAACATTTCATTTGTTGTCAATTATTCATTACTTTGTAGGTTCTGAAGGGGTTGTTATTATGGAAATAAGTCCAGATGCTAACAAGGTTAGAGTTTTTTATTCAAATTAGTAATCAGAGGACTAACTTTAAAAAATGTATCCCGTGTACGTTTATGGCAGCGTTCAATCAGTACTAAATTATAAACAAATTTAGTTAAGTTCAAGTTAAAATAGCCATGGCAGAGCACGTATACTAATTTGTAGAGTTGCATCTCTCTTTGAAGTTTTAGGATCTAAGCTGAAGTAGCAAACTTTCAGAACCTTTGGCAAGACTAATTTGTGCTTGGTAAATAGAGTAAAGATTTTCACAGCATGAGATAATGTAAGATGGTAAAAAAAAAAAAAAAGACGGTTTTTGAACCTTTTTTCTACCCTTCTGTCACACTGTGTAAAAGTCAAAATCAGCAATTCCGACTCATATAATATCTCGTCTGAACTTCAGTTTGGTTTAACAAGGAAGCCAAACCAGTTACTTTCACCACTTCCTTAATAGAGCTGAAATGAATTTATCCTCGCTTTTAAGAAGAAATAGGTGCTGGATATTTCTTTTTTCTGTGATCTCATTATGATGCTGCCTATCAAGCTACGCAGCCGAAACGGTACAGTGAAAATGTTTGGAGGAGAAATAAATGGAGAGTTTAACAATAAAATTAACTTCTTCCTTTCTAGTCAAGATTATTTCATTTGAAGTGCTGTAACACAAATATACGATAAAGAATATCTTCTCATAGAGCATAGATAAGAGGAAAAAAAAAGAGGGGGAAAAATATTCAGAAAAACAAAAAGCTCATTCTGAGCCTGAGAAAAACACCTACGTGCAAAATGCTGATCCTGAAAAAAGGTCGCAGGCAACTTGCATTGCTCCATTAAGAAAAATTGCTTATTGAAAGTAAACTGAACCCTAAAATATTCTAATGAGTTAATATTCTACTTTCAGTCTCTAAGTCAAAAGAGTCTGTGGTCTGTAGAATACACATGAGCACGTAGGGGTGCATCTGGGATCGTGGCCAGTGCAGGCTGAGGGCCTCTGCCCCAGAGCCCGAGGAGCTCCTTGGGTGAGGACCAAGGAATCTGCGCACAAAATGGATGCAAAACTGCAGTCAAGGGCCGAATGAGTCAGTCTGCAAGCCTGACACACACCAGAGAATGGATCTAGGTTTTGAAAGCACAAAACCACTTTGAATACAGTAATGGAACACCTGGCACACTTCATTTTTTCTCTTCTTGCACCAGAAAGGAGAGTGACTTAACGTTACCCAATAGAGTTTGGTTTTTTTTTTTTGGACAATATTCATGTTCAAGAATTAAAACTGGACTGTGTTTATGGACTCACTGCTTTCACACCTACCCTGAAATACTTGAAGCGAACAAGTTGTAAGCTTGCATTTATTAACAATTACCACACTTGTCATAGGAAGCTCATATGTTTTTCTACATTTGTCCCAGTGCTGTCATATGATTTGTGCAATGCCTTGAAGGGAGCACAGCTACTTCCTTACAGTGATAAAAGTAGATGCATCTATAATAGACTAGTGCATGGCAATAAAATTGTAGAGAATAAAGCCTGGGCAGTCACTATTAGAACACGATAAAGAGAATATTTTTCCCCTTCCACCTCCAAAGCACACAATTATGACAGAAGGTTTTCTGCTTTTAGAAATCTTTTGTCAAGATTCAGTTTTTCTCCAGAAAAAAAAAAAGTGAATTAAGAAAAAAAAAAAGAATCCTCAAAAACTTTCCCTAAATAAACTATACGCTAAAAGAAGCTCTGATGATCTTTCAGAGATTGAAATAATCCATTTTTAGCTAAAACTACCCATAGCAATGAAACTGAAAATACTCTAAAAGAGGGCTGGAGTCTGTCTTGTAATTAACATTAAACAGATAACATATTTATGAGGAAGTCAAAATATTTTGGAAGCTGATAATCCTGTAAGCCTTAACATGGTATAAAAACAACAAATAAATGCAAAGTGTTACTGTTACACATGCCTGCCTGATCAATGGTTTTCACATATTGATCTATAAATGGAGTTGACAGTCTGTGTTGGCTGCACATTTTCCAAGCAGCTCTATTTTTGTACAAAACCAATACGGGCAATTACCTTTGTTTGAGATGCCAAGTCTTATCAATTCAATGTGATTTAGCGTCATTTTAATTAAATATCAGGATCTACTTCAGGACAATCTATACCAACAAAGCCTCAAACTTGACTATAAGCTTGATTTGAAGTAAACAAGTACGAGCCCTGCAAATTCAAAATATGGCTCAAAAACTCTGCTAAACAGAAGGCTTATATTTGTAGCAATTTTATTTCTGTCTTTTTGGCTAGCCATAACTTTGGCAAGTGTTCTGTGATCACAGGAGTAAGAAACAAAAGAAGATTGCTTCCCGTTTCCCTGATAATGTATTAGAGAGATAAATAAACCCACCAGTTTGTTTAACCTAATCAGACAAAGCTCTAGTACATTAGGATTTTGGAATCTCTAAATAGGTTTTAATTCTTAATATAGACAGCAATAAAAAAAGACATTTCATTGTTTGAAGTTGTTCCGAATGAAGCAAAATGCACTTCCCTGGGGTTTAACAGATGAAAATAGCAAATATTCAGTTACATTGCTAGTTCAGACACTAACACCAAGCACAGAAAGAGCCCTTGCTTACCACAGTCTATGTCCAGGTTCGTGATTTGTTCTCTTTAAACTCTACATTAATACCAATTTCAACCTTTGCGCAAAGCTCAAGCATTTCCATCGTAAATGAATAACGTAAACCCCCAAGAATCTACATCTAGCTTTTGCATCACTTAGCTTATGCCTTCCACATTTGCATCTTTACTACTATAAAATGCACGAGTGCATATGGCCCTACTGATGTATGATGCATATCCTTCTTTGTCACACTACAGAAAATAATCTGTCCACCTTCAAAAGTATAGCCCCAGGTGTGCTTACAAGCATCACAGCAAATGCTTGAGAATACAACAAATCCCTTAGAGAAAATTATGTATTTTCTTCTCTATAAATCACCAGTGATCTTTCTAGTTTTGTGTCTGGTTTTTGCCTTTTATTGTCCAGAGTTTTGGGTTTGGGTTGTGGGTTTTTTTTTTTTCCCCAAATAAGATTTAGAAATATGTATTTCTATTGATTGCTCAAAATGTGCCAAATGCTGATTGCCTTAATTCACTGAAGTCAGTAGGCTTTGTATAAGTTGGGTAAAGAGGATTTGACCCATTTGTTAACAGAATGTAGGGTATAGTGCTCATGTCGAATATGGGTGGCAAAACAGCAATATGGAGTCCCTTATTCAGCTGTTTCTAGTTTTTAAAAAGAAAAATCTCTCCGATGATAGGACAAAAATTTTCAGTCAATGTAAAATAGAAAATAAGCATAACCGGTGGATATCTTATAGATTATACACATCATCTAAACAGACGCAGACTGTTGAAAACAGAAAATTTCCAAATAGAAAGGTCAGGATAAATAATTTTTATTTTCTAGTACAAAATTCTAGCCTTGCTTAACATAGTGGTAATATATATCTTTTAGCAAGGATCTGTGTGCCTTTAAAGGGGAGAGTGAAGACTGTGTATATAAGTGTATCGAAAAAGAGCATCACGAATTTTAAAACAAGATTACTAAATGTGTGTATATATATACACATGCATGTGCCTGTGTACATCAGTTGGACCCTGCTTTTTCAAGACACTTGGACCGACAGAGCTTGCTCTCCTCCATCACTTCCCCCTAAATCCTTCACAAGTCACATGCACAGATTCAAATACGTCAGCCTGCAATTGATACATGCAATTGATAATTTCACTGCTCTTTTAACTCGAATCTCACTGCGCATTTGAAAACGTCTGCATCCTTAGGAATTCTGCTTTTAGTTTGGGCGTCAGCAAACAACTTTAAGAGGCTTATTTAAGTAAATAAGCCGAAACGCTTTCTGTCTGTCAATATCTAGTCAGAAAATGCTGCATGGCAAAAAGAGATGAAAAGAATTAAAATAGAAAGGAAATTAGAAGCATGGCAAGCTTTCAATCTATTATGTCGGAGCCAAGTTTGCTTGGTAAAATGACATATACTCAGTAAAATTCCGCTTTTATATAATTAGCTACTAAACAAATGTAACACAAAGCAACTTTTAGCTCTCAGCCAATGAACGTATATTGTACCTGCTATGGTTATTGGAATTCAGCAGTGAATATTTATGTCTAATTTAACTTTTTTGAGCCCTTGTTCTGTAACAGTCCAGCATACTATCCCCAAAACTAAAGTTATGTAACAAGGTAATATCAACAATGAGAAACTGCATGATAAAATCCTGCCCAAAAGTGAAAAATGCTAATTTTGTCTCATTTAGCAGCTGGATACAGAAATGCTCATTAGTTTTAAGAGGGTTAATCCTTTTAACTTTTGCATATTGATATGCCAATTATGCCTAATTGTACAAGAGGCATCAGTCAAGGTAATAGTGCATAAACACATGAAAGTTATTAAGTACATCCCAACATGTAATAAAGTAGGTGTTAATTGGTAGCTGAGTTCTGCAGGCTATTGAGGTGGATAATTCATTGAGAGATGGATCACTTGTAATTTCTCTACATAATTCCTTTTGCAGTCTCATGCTGTGATGTTTTCATGCTTGTCAAAAACAACTGCAGCCTAGTGCCTTTTGTTAAACACAGCCAATAAAATATGTTAGGCATCATTAAATATACTTAACTTTTAAACTTTTTCAAAGGTACAGTTCTTCCTGATAATACATTATAGTATTCCCAGTAAATTACTATAAGCATCGGTTCAGGTTTGTAACGGAGGAACATTTCACATCAGATAAAAAGGAAGAAACATGTACAATGTGTCTGAGGCAAACAATATGATTTAAATGGAAGGTAAATGTGTATCTTATCAGCTGCAAAGATCTAAACAGATTTTTTTCTCCAGAAATATAAGATGAAAAGGGTTAAGCTATACCAGAGAAATTCATTATTAAAATAATATATTCCCAGATAAGTTTGGATTTTGAGTTTGAACTTCAAGTAAAAAGGGAAGAAAATACATCTGTTATTGTAGGCTTCCTCCATTTAATAACTTTGTTAGAAAGCTGAATATTTCATAGGAATCCATTACACGAACAAAACAAAAAATTAATGGCTGGCATGGTTGTGAGAAGTGACTGAGACCTGGGACTCTGTCCCCAGCTAACGGAGTTTTATCCCTCATTTGCATTCTCTGAGAACAAAATGGATCTGGAGTCCAAAAAGTGGCTAACATTGCATGAATAATTTTGTAACATCATATGGCCTCAGCTGCAAGTTGCCACCATTACGGAAGAAAATTAACCAGGGGAGACTCATACCAATCAGTTTGTTTAGTAGCTCAGAAGGAGTACAGGGGCAGGGACGCAACTGGCAATAGAGTTCATCACTAACTATTTAATTTTACAAAAAAATGGTAATGGATAAAAAATGACCCAACTCTTTCAACTCTGTCAACTATTAAAATAATGAGATAACTTCAGTGTCTGATTTTTCAGAACTCATTCATTCTTACAGCAAAACTTATTTTTGTTATGGACAAAGTGGTCCTTTATTTACAGAGCTGTAATTTCCATTTCTTTTCTTTTGTCTGCTTTTAAAGTTTGCCTTTTGTGAAACTGTGACATATATATGATACTGTACGCACTATTCTCTACAGCGGCCACGCTTAAGTACTGTAACACTTGAGAGTTGAAATGCTAAGTGGATGCTATGATCACGGCCACCAAAGCCAAATTCTGTCTTTCATTGAAGGAAAATTTTTATTCCAATGCCTAACCATACTCCTAAAAATGTATTAATGCCATTAAATCCCGCCTTGCAAGGGACGATCATGAAACCAGTATCTTAACCACACAAGATAATTCTCAGAAAATATTAGGATTATTTTACTTACAGGCTCAGTGACTTTCACATTCTCAGACAGAATCATAGATTTGCTTTGGCTCAGTCTATCATGGTGACTGTTGGCATTTTTGATCCTCATTTGAACAGCCCCGGTACTGTGGTGGGAAGGATTAGGCTTTTCAGAGGCCACGTCAGAAGTTGTAGACCTTTCCATGGTTACTGGGTTGACCTGAAGAACACAAAATAAGAGCATTAATCTTCATACAAAAATGTACCAATGCCAGTTACGTGTCACTGTAGTCAAGAGGAGAAGTTGAGTTATCTTGCTGGCAAGATCTTGATCATCTTGGACCACCAGGATAACTATCAGCTGTGTCAGCCTGTAGTTTTGTTATTGTCCTTGTCACTCCCCCATTCAAACTGTCTTGAAAGAGTTGGTTTTTGTAAAAGCTTATCCTTATCTCAAAAGCCATTCTCCTCTATGGTGTAATCTCCCTGCAAGCCTCTGTCACGTCCAGCTGGCAGCCACTACGCTTTGTCTTTGGCCCTGCTCACACTACATGTTTTAAATCTTGCAAAGGAAAACAACATGCTGTGAAGCCAATTAACTTACCTTACCTCCACAGTTCAATACATGCAGGTTACAAGCACATTACAGGACCATGCCGCAACCCTGCTAGTGTCCTAGATGCAAACCCAAATCTAATAAATTTTCCCTTAATTTTAACAATTCTACCAACAGCACACATGGGATCTTCATTTCTCTGTTCGTTTTTAAAATTCTGAAATGAGGAAATGGCTGAGCACATCAGCTCTCAAACCCTTGGAGGGATCGGGGGGAACTTGTACAGAATGATCACCACCTCTAGCAGTGCTGCTGTTCAACCTCCTGTCTTGGCAATAGAGCAACTCAACAAGCTGGTTTAGCTATTCAAATTCCAAAACCATGGTCCATCATCAAGAGTTGCTTCATATTTCCTTTACAAAACGGCAGGACAGTGATATACAAAATACCAGGACAGAGTACAACACTTCCTCTATTTTTCTCTCCCTAGTTCACCCTGGCACTACTACACGTAAATCACAGGTGAAGCAATGTGTTAAGACTCACAAGAAAACTTGCTATTTATATTGCTATGTCTTTCTTATACTGTTGTATAAGAAAATGTGTAAGGAAGGGATACTGCATAAGCTGGAATTGCTGGTTTCCCTGCAATGGAGGCAGAGGAAAGGGAAATCGATTTAAGTGCGGCTGTAATATAAACTATCGAAAAGCAGCATTTTCCAAATGGGTTTGAAAAGCACAACTTCTTCTAGCAACATCTCCCCAACTTCTGAAGACTCTAAAAGGTGAAATTACCTGATTTCAAGACAGTCCATTTCTATGAAGGCATCAGAGCAGGGGATGATATAGTACTGGTATGAAGGTGGGAGAGGGAGATAAGGAGCACTATTGCAAATCTCTGGGCAGGACCACAGCCGTTGTGCTGGCAGAAGGACACAGCTCTCACAGCTTCACCCTCCCCTGACCCCAGTAAATAATTCCTTACAGGAAACTGCCTTAGATGTAGAGGACAATAATGAGAAGTCATGCAGTCACAGAATGGGTGAGGTTGGAAGAGACCTCTGGAGGTCATTTGGTCCAAACCCACCACTGCTCAAGCAGGACCACCTAGAGCTGTTTGGTCATGACCATGTCCAGACAGCTTTTGAATATCTTCAGGGGGATTTAAACTCATACAGCCATAAGGAAAAGCGAGGAAACAGAGCCCTCTTGAAGAGAGAAATAATAAGAAAGTGCTTCAGTATTAGCCATTACTCACTCAACATTACATGCCATGACAGAAACATAACGTTTAGTAAAAGCAACAGTAAAGCTTATACTTGTTGGCTGTTTCCTGCATTGAATTGTTTACTCGAGGATCACTACAGAAGCTGAGCCACAGCAAAAGAGGAGGAAAAATTGGCTAAAGCACTTTCCTGTTACTCAGTAGTATGCACGTCTATTTCTGCTGCAGAGCTGGTATATGATGCTGGGGAAAACTCTTACGTGGACCTTTAGGAGACGGCACTGTGTGTTCTTCCTCTCTGCCACACTTCTCACCACCCTTCGGAGCAGTCACCACTCAAACTCACATCGCAGGGACACTCTGCCGTTTTGGCAGTGAGGTCTGCAGCAGCACTAAGCAGAAAATTATTCTTTTCTCTTTCTAAACTTGGAGAGTCAAATCATTTTGTATTTCGTGTTGGTATCAAACCAAAATTGCTTCTCAACAGATTTTCAGTAGGCTCCAGGCTGGAGAGCTGATCAGACTCGAGAGACGAGAGTGACACTGGCTCTGTCACTGATCCAATGTTTGGCTGGAGCACATCTCTCAGATTTTCTTCTGAAATCTCCTGCTTATAAAAATCTGACATATCTCTTCTTGGGAGCATTATGAGCTTTAATTAGGTAGTCTCTCTCTGGTGTCAGTACATGATGTGCTATAGAAAAGTTTAATAGTGTGACAAAGTCATGCTCTGGATCTCAAGCAGGAGCAATCAGTAAATGGTAAGTCTTCTGAAAATTTTTATTCTAAACTCATTGAACCTTGGTTAATTTTCCCCAAAACTGGAACTAATTCGCACATACCAGAGTATTACAAGGACACTTTCTGAAACGATAAATTACAGGAACTGCCACAGAAGAGGAGAAAAAACACAAATCGTAAAATTTCCTCCATCAGATTTTATTTGCCTTGGTGTAGAGCATAGTGAGATCCTGCAGAAAATGAAGGCCATCTTGCAGAATACGAAGGAAAAGTACAAGTTGCTCCCTTCGAATTTCCAGCTAGAAATCCTTTGCTGCCCAAACTCGCATTGCCGGCCCTGCGTGCCAGTAGATGGCACCCTGAATATGAGCTCCACAAACGCAACCATGCTGCATTCGCATTTGCAAGAAGAATTTAGACACTCTGCCTTCTTTGTTGTTTAGCATTTTTTTAACACTTTTTAAAAATTGCAGAGGGAAAGACAGTCAGGAAACAGATAAAATAGTAACACAAAACAGAAAAAGGATTCTATCTGATGTTTCTATGAATTGGTTCTTCCAAACTCTTATTAGCAGCATCAGGGCCAAGTTTGGGCTGCTTTTGCAGGGGAATTCCTTTCGCTTACTTTGGAAGGCAGAGCTGCCAAGCCCTGTGCGACTGCTTGTGAGGCACTCCGTGTTCATTACATAATTAGCTAATTTGCCTTTTGGCAAATAGTTAGCATCTGGATATAAATTTTAGTTTTGAAACCTCTTACGGTTGAGTTGCTGGAAAAAGGAATTAAACCAAGACAGAACTTCCCCTCCTCCCCTCCCTGTTGTTAAAAGGGTTCCTGGAGCAAAGGGGCAGCATAACTTTTTCGCCTAAGAGAAGGGGGACAGGGGAAGATCCTGAAAAACCCTCTTGGAAGTAGCTGGTTTGGGGCACCGTGGAACAGAAGTGGCAGGTTAGATAAGAGTGGGGAAAAGTCAGGGAACAGTACGGGTACAAGAAAAATCCTTGACATGAGGTTGGATGGATGATATAGGAAGGGAAATCCATTCATAGACTGGGCAAAAAAAAGATTATGTTGGATGTCAGACAGAACTTTAATTTCTGAAGAGTGGGTGGATCAGCTTACTCACGGAGCAAGAAACACTACTGAGCTGAAGGGACAAAAATCATCTTTCTGGCCGGGAGAGCAAAACCAATTCAGTCCTACGCAGACAGTCACTTCTGAAGCTACCCTCAGGAGTTCAAAAGCCCTCACTGAAGGAAGAAGCAGTTCATACTTTAAATGAAATTCAGAACCTCAGTGGGTTAACACTTGCAGTCACTTTTCACACAAATTGGTCCATGTGCTTGGGATGCTCAGAGAGGAGACAAGCCTGCTCCAGGAAGTAGCACAGCATCCCTGTAGAGAATCAGGTTGAACCGAAGCCAGAGCTCAGGCACCAACTACAGGTGTGAGGTGGCTGCTAAGCAGTCAAGTGACATTTGACGTATCTGGCACATCAGTGGTTAAGATCCTAAAAGCCCAATTTCTAATTGTACAGTCAACTTTCAAACACATGTTGTGGAATGAGTATTACAGAGGTGAGAAACGGAAAGATTATTGCGGATGCAAATGCGTACACACAGTAAGGCCGTCCCATTTCCAAGAATCAGGCCCAGGTTAAGAGAGTAACACTGCAAATTGCGGAGAGCAGATCTTGGTCTTCCTCACAAAGCGCTGGGTCTTGTCAAACTGTTTTCAAGAACGTTTTTTGTAACATTTCTTTTAAAAATAGTGTTTTCACAAAATCTTGATGTTTGATGAGAGTGAAAATATTTAAACTCGTTCTAATTTTTCTTTTATGGGAAAAAAATACTTTTCTGCCCTTTCTCTTCAGAAAGAGAAAGGAGATGATAAAGCAAACAAAGTAATATTGTTAAATTTCCAATGAAAAGCAAAACAAAACACAAAACCCCCTACCTTTTTCTGCTTATAATTTCCATGAGAAAGGAAAAATACACTTTTTAGTTTTTTGCAAAAATTAAGCAAGTGAATTATTCATCTCACTGCCATTCTTAAGTCTTTGGTAGCTTAATTTTTGCCTCACAATGACAGCCAGTAAGTATTGCCCTCCTACAGCAGCCCATGGAGCCAGAGAAAATTTTGTGTTGCATCTATCAGGTTTTTAATCCATTTTGGCCTGTTGCTTTGTCTAGAAATTGATCATACAATAAGTATGACTGACTAGTATTACCCAAGAACCTAATGTCCTGAGTTTTGGCACAGTATTGGTAAAGTTAGTATATAGGTTTTCTACAAAGCAAAGCAAAGCATTAGTTCTTGGAGAAACAAGAGGATAACAGTATTTCTAAATTTTGGCTTGAGCTATGCCTATGTTTCCTGCAGTTACATAGTCAAAGGAAATGCAAATGCTAATTCATTAGCAGCTTGTACCAAGTAGTAGTTGTAACAAGTACTTGTATCCAAGAAAGGAAAAAATCTATCCATTACTAAGATAACTTGCTGCATTTGTTTTTCAAGATTATGAGATCAAAACCATTGTATATAATTTTCAGTATTTATCAGAATAAGCTTTTAATTTCCAACTTCACTCTTTATGACGTATCTACCACTATCAAGTCAGAAGCATAATGAACATTAAAGTACTCAACATAGTAACATGAAAACACTACAAAAGTAAAGTGCATCTTTTGATATTCACTAATTCCATTCTTCTGCTGAAGAGCATGCTGTACATGAAGAACATCCATTGAAACCTAGTGCAATAATATTGCAGAAGAATAAAAATCTACACTAGGTGCACCATTACACTAGACGTGTGAGTCTGAAAAACCATAAAAAATAGAAGAGGAAATAAGAGTTGACAAATGAAAAAAGAAGTTAATGCCACACACATGGTGAGTCAGAGCATTGTCGTAAAGGAGAAAACATACTGCTGTGTTTGTGAAAGAAGTGTTTAAAATCAGCACACCTACGTAAATATTTCTGCTGTTGGGTTTTGCTCTTAGCCCTTGCTAAGTTGTCTGTTATCTCTGCTGAGTATAGCCCAGGGGCAGCAAGTGCTTAAACGCACGACTGATGGAAATAAAGAGGGACAGACGAAAAAACTATAGGTAAAGAGAGAGGATAACAAGTAAACCGCCACATAGCTTTTTGCAATTATTCTTATCTGCACGCTGCTCTGTCTTTTATTTTTTTTCCACCATCCCCACCACACTGCTCTCGCAGCTAACATATCACACATCTGAGCCCAGGGCATGGACACAAACAGCAAAGGCTGTTGAGGGATACAGTGTCCTGGGCTGGTGCCCAGAAGAGTCCTGAAGCCAGTTTATCTGAGTACTAGAAAACCAGAAAAATGCGTTGTAATGAAAACACAAAGCAGACGTAACTTCCCTACGCCTTTTTCTTTGCAGAAGAACGTCATACAGCCTGGAATAATTTCTACTTAGGAAGCAGGATTAATTTCAACCATTGGTCATACATCTAGTCAAAGTAGGAGATCAGAAATGACACCACATCTCCATGGCCTGGATTTTTACTCCAGTTTTATCCTTTTTTATCAGATAGACGATAAAACAGAATTTTGTGCCAAGTTCAGTCTGCTGTAAATGTTAAATGTCCTAAACTCAACAGCACAGTTTCCTTTATCAACCAAAATTGCAATCTCATCAGCAAACTACAGTGAGTTAGTTGATACATACCAAGTCCTACAAAAGCCATGCTCATGAACATTATTTATCACACTCCCTTTTAATTTTTTTACCTGTTGCAACTGTATTAGACTTTTGGTGGTGTCTCTCAGAACAGGCAACACACTGAGAAATGATCATGGACGTCATATTACCTCACGTGTCTAAAGGCTGGCTTTGTAGTCACTCTCTTCTAGTTCAGTATTTAAGGACTTTCTGCAAATGAAATCCTAAATGGCCCACAGAGTTCTTCAGGCAACTCTAATTTACACGTACAGCTACCCATGCCTCTCCTGTTGTCAAAGAGGAGTAATCCTTTCTGTTTTGTTTGTAGCAATACCTCACTGCCCAGCATTTCTCTGTTACCACATGTGGAATATGCCGCTCAGCACATTATTCATAATTTTGTTTATGCTCTGAGGTATTTACTCCAGTCTCTATGAAGGATGCAACTAAAGGCAAATTTCTTGACACAACTTGGCCCAAATCGTAGCAGACTTCTTAGGCAGTAGTGCAATACAAGCATTTTCAAACATTGTTGTTAAGCAGCTTTTAGGCTACAGAATCTTTTATCCTTGAGATTTTAACTTGATGCTCAATGTGATGACCATTTCAACATTTTTAGTTTATTCTCTTATATAAAGACAGGGTTATATTTTACAATAACTTTTGGCTAATAGCAAAGTAATTCTCATTATTGAAATCTCACAGCTTAGTATCCAGTAGGAACAAAGTGTTATAATTTAAAATAATTTCTTCTTAGCTTGTGCAACACAGGACATGCGGTTCCAGAGAGGTCTCAAAGACCTGATCCCCATCTCAGGTTCACAATGAACCCACTGAAGTTAATGGAGTTACAGGAATGGAAAAGTAACATTACGCACAGGCAAGGAGGAAAGCCAAAATATTTATTGCATTACAGAGCCAGGTATGGAAATATACTTTATAACAGGCTGCAAGAGAGAAGGACACAGAGACTTGCATCATTGCACAGCAGTAATTGTGTTGTTTCGGTTTTGGTCTAAGAACAAACTC
This sequence comes from Steatornis caripensis, assembly GCA_013398225.1. Lineage (NCBI taxonomy): Eukaryota > Metazoa > Chordata > Aves > Caprimulgiformes > Steatornithidae > Steatornis > Steatornis caripensis. Next base: position 223,716 of record VZSC01004239.1, read on the forward strand.
TAAGGTTGTTTTGATGATTGAGTTCCTAAGAATTAAAGTGTTCAAATGCAGTACTTAATTTCTCATTCCCGATAGTTACCGCACTTACTAGGAATATCTGATTCTCTACTTACTGTATGTCACAGACTCGCATGGTTGCGGACTCTACACCGCACAATACCTTACAGACTGCTACAGTTCGATGCTTCGGTGATTTCCTGCCCGTGGACCGCGGTGCTAAAAATTTGAGGAATGGCTTACTGGTAAAAGACTGACTGTAGGTTTTTTTCCTACTTTTTCAACTAGTAATAGCACTTTATACGATAAAAAATTAAAAGGATAAAATAAAATAATGGAAGGCTGCTATTGAGTCCTACTTTCTAGCAGATGGCAGCAAAATATCTTAACCGAACATAGAATTTCAGTGGAAATGTTATTAATCTTTTCAAACTGTTGCTCGATTTGTCTCAAGGATTGGATGAAAAATGACATGAAGACAGAAAATTTGAAGAGCTGTGCAATGGCTATCCATGAGGATTTAAGCAGGTAGCCAAGATGCTCCTTTGTGTCATTCTGAAATTTTGCAGATGGTAGCTGAAAGCCCCAGGTTCTATTCCCTGCTATACATACACCTTTAAAACCAGCAGGATCATACGACAAAGAAAAACAGGGATCTGGAAAAGCTACTGGTACTCTATAGGGCAGAGATGTGCTATCTCTAGAAGTGCTTTCCTATCTGTCTACAAATGGCCTGAGAATTTGGAAGAGAAGAGATTGGGACACAGGTACTACTCCAATGAGAAACTCTTCGCATCCATATTTAATGACTACTGATCCAAGTCTAATCCTGTAGTCCTCCATGTCTTGCTATCTACAGGACTTTCCTGCACAAATAAAAGCTTGCTGGGAAACAGCACTAGGAAACTATTTGAAACAACAGAAACACATGCAATAAGGTAAAAGAGCTTCCTCAAATCAGCAAGTGACTGCATATGGTCATGTCTCTTCTTGCACTTAGTTTCTTAATTACATTACAAGTGAAGGTCTCAGGAAAGGTAACAGTTGCTTCAAAAGTTCGTCTGCCCCAGTATATCATATGGGATAGCATAATGGAGTCTATTTTCACCACTCCTATGTCAACTTAATATCTCAGTTTCAAGTAGAACTTGAAGCTAAAAGTATCCTTTGTGTACAGTTTGGCCTGCATATGTTCTGGGAACAGTTGTCCATAGTAGAAATTCAGTTGAATATGTAAAAGAACATGCCTGGGAAAAATTGCTGCTTCTAGGTCTTCCTGCTGGCAGTGCATTTCATTTCTTTCTGGAGTGCATCTGATCCACGACACCTGCCTCCGTTTTCCATGCTGTGAGAGCTAGACCTCAATCTTTCAAATGATGAATATTGGTCATATATACACAGTATTAAAAAAATAAAGCTATGGATATCACCCGATATGTAACACTTCTAATGCATCCTACAACACTGAATAGCAGAATAAGTATGATTTAGGCATTAGATTAACAACAGCAAGTAGTTCGCAGTGTCGTAAAAGTTCATAACAATTTAGTTGATTTAACACCAAATAAGACCTGAGAAGTGCTCCAGGGGCCCAGATGAGTACTGCTTGATTACTCCTGACCTGCCCTCACCTATCAGGAGAGGAAAGATAAAATTTCCTTCCACCTCCTTCCTTTCTCCTATACATTTATGTACTGCAGATAGTACAGATTAGATTCATGTCTTTCCAACTACCACAGGTAAGACTGACCACCTCTACACTCATTTTACACCTGCATGTGATGCTTGTCACACGGTAACTTTTTACTTTAGAGCTGTCTAATTCCAAATAAAAAGAATCCAATGTTTTCTCTAGGATGATCACATAAGAATCACAAATTTTCTCCGGTGCATGAAAGAAATCTGTTCCTATAGCCTAAATGTTCAGAAAAGTGTTGTTACTTTTAATGTTGCCAGATCTGAAGTGATGAGATACTACGGGAAAGGTTATTCTTGCAGTATTTACAGATACAAGCAGAAGCAGAAGTGACAGAAATTTCAAATTAAGACTGCTTGAAATACTTCCAGCTCAATTTTGCAGAACTTCTCCTTACAGAGATTCAGATATTCATCCAAACTTTCCATGCTTACCTGAACTAGACATGTGGTGATGGTAATTTTGGAACAGCCCAAACTCTCTGGAGAAGTGGAAGAGTTAGTACTGCAAGACAAACTGGTGTATTAGAATAATATTTTTTAACTGGCTGGAAGCTTGCCGCAAATAGCCAAAGAAACAAACTTCATATGAGTTCTAAGTTTCACAGCTTTGCCAACGGAAATTTTGGTTTCGATTTGACAGCAGCTGTATAAACAAGCTATCACAAGGTCAGCTCGAGTAGGACGTTACAGCAGCAGATTTGTGAGGTGCACCACATTCGTATACATGTGCATGCCCCACTGGTTGATCCACAGTGGAGGAAGCATCTCATGTTCATCACTGAGTAAGACTATACACAAATTTTATCCCACTCTACCTCTAAATCAGTTATGCACTACTGAACACTTGGAGTAGTTGTAAGTCATGCCTCGATTTGCCTCCTGGTTTCTAGTTCCTGCAGCAGCAGCAGCATCTTCACTAGAAAAAAAATGCTTTCTTGAGCTCTTTAAGCCTTTGGTGGAGCAGTGGCAGCTCTTGGAGCGTCTTAGAGTCCCTCAACTTAGTAGTTAAAGTGCACATTTGCCATGTCTTAATACATTTTGCAGTTCCATATACTTATCATCCTACAGAAGACACGTCTGTCAAACTGAGATACTGAGATTATTGAATAGGAAATGTTTTAAAGCTTCTCAGATTTTAGAAACAAATTAAAAAATAAAGTGAACTTATAATAAAAATATTTCTTTCTGGCACTATCTGCCTCAATATTGTCTACGAGAGGCTTGTCCCTTATTCGGACAGCAAGACCACATCCCTCCCACTCCCCAGAACAACGTTCAATTCCCCATGCTGTGCACATGAAACAGTCCCTCCTACCCTCTCTCGATCTTCCTCCATACATATCTGCAGCAGTTTTTGTGCTGTGATCCTGCAGCTGCTCCCTTACATCTTCTCACTGCTCCCACTTCCCATCTGAGGGGGGAAAAAAAAAGCTCCAGACACTTTTAATCTGTGCCTACACTCCATCTCTACTTTCCTTTGCAGAGCTCCCGGTGCTGCTTTTGTAAGAGACACTGCTGTGAAACGTAGCAGAGCCAGCACCTATAATTTTAGGAGAAAACTTCTAAGCTACAACAGGAACTAGAAGGGGAAATTCTTTGCGGCTTGCTTCGAGCAAGCCCCTCTTCTGCATTTTGCGGGGCCCCCAGGTTTGCTTTCTTCACCTGCTGCCTCTGCCATGGCCCAGAGCGGAACAGAAGACAGCAGGAGTGCCTGCCCCACCGCGCTGCTCCTCAGCAGCACGTGGCAAAGTGGGGAGAAGAAAAAGGCATTTGTTTTATGTGATAGTATCTGATACCACATTGTGTAGCTAAGATGTCTGCTTTTGGCAAAGGGGAAATACCAAGGGTATTGTAGTGTCAAAACTACAGTTTCTTTGATTATGCAAGAAGTTTGAACATAGGCTCTGGTAATTATAACTAAAATTTGTACTGCAAATGTACGTTGTTTTGTGAGGGACCAGTGAAAAATTTATTTCACTCAGATGGTTCATGATGCCTCCAGAAACCTTGTATGTATATTTTCTGCAGGCCAGGGGACCAGAGCCCACCTGCATCGCCAGCCCCACCACAGACATGTTGTACTTGGTAGGAGCAGTCAGTCAGCAGCAGTGACAGCAGGAGTGCGATGGTGCCAGATTCGCGTATGAGCACCAACAGTCATAGTGAGAAGAGTGGCAGCCATTCATCTGCCCCCAGCATTGTTAGGAGCAAAAATACTTAACAAACATTACACCTGCTGTTGGCTGTGGGTTTATTAGTAGCATGGTAACATGCAGAGTTGACGGACTCCTCAAATCCCTTGTTGGCTGAAAAGGCTGCGCTCAGCTCGAGTGAGCCTTTGCAGTCCTATGTATCTGAGTTAAAATGTCCTTAAAGTACATCAAAATTATTCCCTAAACATCTGTATCTTATTGTAGGATACAAGTCTGGTAAGAAATCTCTACATTTAACCTTTTTCTTTATTTTATACAATTTTTGCTCCACATCCTACTAGATTCCCTCTCTTCACTTATTCGTGTTCTAGGAAAGATTTTATAAAAAGACACAAACTTTAGATGAACATTAAATATAGAAAACAGGTTTTCCAATCAAAATCTCTTTGTAACAGTTCTGAATCTCTCAGGTCTGTATGACTGCATACTACTCAATCCGGAGTCAGTGCTAGACTGTCCAAAGGAAACTGAAGAATGGATTGAAGAGACCAGTTTCTCTAAGCCTCTGCTAAGACTAAGGGCAGTCCTTGTCTTTGCCAGGGCCTAGGATTAATGAACAAAGAGGAACTGAGATGCTTTAGCTTGGACTGTTTCTGCTTCCTTTGCCACTCCAAGAAGAGTGAATGGATTAATGTCACCTTATAGTCCAAAAATCATGACAAGAATTTGATTACTCATTACTACTGGTTACTATACTTCGCTTTTTTTGCTAAAAAAGGAACCAAGCATGCAATGAACTGCTGATAATAGAAACATTAATTTCTCTAGCTCAAGCCTCAGCACTACTCAGTCCAAAGCACAGAAGGCAGCAAGTGTCAGAGCCGCTCAGCCAGTTGGAAAGTCTGATGTAACATCTTCCTAGTGGAAAATGTTAATTCATTTGCAGCAAAGCTATTCACTGGAAATGCATTTTGTTCAAGAGAGCCCAGGGAGGCTCCTGTTAGCGTTTGCTGTGTATGTCCATGGTGTTACCGCCACGCTCTCCTGCAATGTGTGTGGGGGTTTAGCTCAGGCCAGCATCATCATGTGGGCTGGGGATGCCCCAACCAGTAGGACACACTGCTGGTGTTGAGTCTATTGCCCAACCGTGGACTGCTCAGTTCCTCCAACTCCACTGTCCGGAGCAGAGATCTGGCCTCCCCAGCAGCAGGTACCTCCTGAGCCACAGCTGCAGCAGAGACATCAGAAAAGCCGAGAGCATCCCGACACCCAGCAGGCTCGTGATGAACCCATCAGCCATGGAGGGGACTCAGTTAGAGATAGAACTCCAGAGCTTCAATTGCTGTCACAAAATATCTGTGTCATTTCCCTCCTGACCCACAAAGGAAAAGAGTTTAGTAACATCCTGAGAGGAGACAAACAAGTACAGGTGCTAAGCATTGTGTCTTGCCTAGGAGGAGCTTAAGTATCTGGTTCAAATAAGACCTTTGGTATCTGATTCAGCACCAAATACAGTGGTGGCTTTGCTCAGGGTGTGGCAGGAAAAGAAATACAAAACAGAGAGCGAGTACATATTCAAAGCACATCTCTTCAGCTCTCAGTCACATTCACTTCTGTTTTTTCTTCCTCTTCGTCACCCCCTCCCCTCTCATCATGTTGCGGTTGTGCTGAAAACTGGACGTCTTGGAGCAGGAATCAGAAGTCACTTTAAGTTCATTTGCTCAAGGACTGTGTCTGTTTAGTATATGGGGCACAGGTTTTGCAGATATTCATGAAAAACCACAGTACAAACCCACAATACTTAGCTTAACTGCAAGTGTATGATTTAATACCTGTCAGTCTCACATGGCAGGAAGTGTTATATTGTGTCTTAAACAACCTTAAACCACTACCCTTAACAACATCAAACTTAGTTTATTGAAGATATGCTTCAGTAGGTATCTGTGCACTGATTTAGTATTTTACTGTGTAACATGCACATACCTCCAGAAGTTTAGAAGCTAGTTTGCAGAATACCAATATCTGTTAAATAACCCTCCAATATCTTTCTTACTGAATTTCCAAACCAGTTCTTTCTCATGCAAAGTAAGGTGAATGAAAATACGGGTAAATGAAGAGGAAAAAGGCCAAAATTTTTAAGCCCATATGAATTTGGCTCCTTAGTTTCTGGAAACAAGACTCATTTTTACACATGCCAGACCTCAATGCTTCCAGGTGACTTCAGCATGAGCCAAGTGATGCACTGAAAATCTGCTACAGCATGACCTGGCTGCATCCACAGGCTGAGATCTAGCATGAATTAGATTTGGCCCATGGTCAGTTTGCAGCACCTAAATATCTGTGCCCAGAAAATAAATGCCTGCTTTTCCCACTCAGATAACCTTCTTAATAAAAGATCCAACAGCATTTCATTTGCTCCTATTTCAGCCAGCCTGGAAGTTTGCACCTGAAGGTGTTTCAAGTTGTAGTAAAGGTGACTGGAGTCCACAGACTCTGTGATAAGAGGTCTCACCTTCAAGATGAGAATGGGTCTGCATTGAGGAAGTCCCCGTGCAAATGAGGAGCTAGCAGTGTTTGTTTTGCAGTGAGTCTCCAAAGCAACCTTTTTAAAGTATTTCTCAAATCAGGGAAGACTGACAGAGGCATGTCAAGTACGTGACAGCACAAACTTAACATTCAGCACAGCAAAAGAACAACCACATCTGTACTTCAGATGTCAATAAGAGAGTTGTCAGTGAAATTAAGATTCATTGAGACTGCCGGTTGAAGCAGACCTACTTTATGAGAAAGTTTCAGTAGCAGGTAACACCAATGCCTCCTGACCTAGACTAAGCTCACATGTTCCCAAATGCACACCCAATAGCAAATTCTGTTGCCGTGAGCAAGCTGAAGGAAGCAGGGCCTTCAGCCTACTCTGAGACTAGGAGGACTTTACAGTAATCAGTTTGATGGTGACGAAAGCAGTCAGAAGCCACCACAGGATGGAAAGAAGGACAGTTTTGTGCATGTTGCATAACCAGGTAAAGAAATCTGCCGTTGTGCTCTGAATGGCACCTGAATTATCATGGAAGACACACGGTCAAAAGCTCCGCCAAAATTTTATCCCATCTGTTTTCTTCAGGACGAATGCTATCAACAAATGAAACCAGGATAACGATCAAAGCATGTTCGTATAGATGGTATCCACCAGGACTAGCTTCTGTCTTTGTAGCACTAAGAAGTAGGTTTGATGCATCTGTGTGGAAGTCTTACGTAGGAGAAAAGTGAAATGCAGAGATTTTAGCTAGAGATCAAGTGTTTCTAAAAGAGATGAACCCGAACAACACCTACGTATGCAGGATTAGGATACATTCTGTACATGTTTCAGGTTTCTTATTAAGAACACACCTAAGCACTAACAGAGGTCTCCAACATCAAGATACTGTTTTTAGCAGCATGCAGGCTTTAACAACTCATTAAATGTCTGGCAACTCACACTGGTAGAGCTGACACTGCACAGAGGCACCTAAAAAAATAAAAAAGGTCAAGAAAAATAGGCAAGTATCAGAATTTCATATTGTGAGCCTCAAAAAATTTAGAAGATGCTGCCTATAGCCTGCTAAGGCCCATGTGGCTGAGCAGAAACAGGCCATAAGAAACCAGCAGTTTCCATTGTTATTAGTCTGTGGAAATCCTTAGCAGAGAACTAAGCTGAAGTTTCTGAGCAGCACAGCAAAAGCCATCCTCACTAAGGCTCTAGCAAACACGATGGGCACTCCAAACTCACCACGTGGGATACTGCTTTTTAGAGACTGGCCTGAAGCTTGTCACTGCAAAGAAGCGATAGCTTCTGGGACCAGAAATACATAAATCCAAACCAGAGCTATGTACCGCTGTTCCAACTAAGCTGGCACCACACTGGAAATTGTGGTGTTGTGCCACCCAAATGTCAGGAGAAGAATCAAAATGTGTCTCTGTCACCATTTTAGTTCCTTGTTCATACCTCGCTCCAGGTGGAGAGGAACATGCCTGAGACCATGAGCTGACCCAGACCTCTCCTTTGCTGCCCTGGCGATCCCAGCCTTGGTGAGAGGGACTACCAAGGGGGACACACACCTATTCTTGGTCAAAAAAAGATGGAGTATCTCTTCCAAGCTAGGGTACCTCTTGTATCGAAGCAAAAGGAAGTTTCTGCAACAAATGCTGCCAAAAAAGGCAAAATTTCTTTGTAATTCAATAATAGTGTAGGGCAGGAGCTTTAAAATAAGGAGAGTGCTTCAGCTGTTCACTCTATTTGGAAAAGAAAATGAAAAAATGTATGTTAAGGATGTAATTGGATTGAGAGGTAAAGTGAACAAGAGATGCTGCTTTTAAATGAATTTCCTTTGGACACAAAGAAGTAAGTTGCATGGGAAGGGAGAAAATAAAGAAAAATAACTCTGAGAATTCAAACTACGTTACCAAATCTCACAGCTCTGTGGAAAATGCATTTCAAATGACTCTAAGACATTGCAGCAGTAACATAAGAACCACCACAAACACAGTCCAGGAAGAGAACAAGTTCTTTTTATATAATTTCCCTGTCTGTGCTGATTTATGTACGCAGGCAGGACAGCTTTTTTTCTCCAAAAAGTACAGAAAATCTCAAACATAATCTTGCAACACTACGCTAAAATCTGTCTCCAATTAGTATGCACAATTTCAAAATGATCTTCAAGCCACGTGTGATATCTTTCAACTTTGACCCATATTTCTAAAAGAAAAACAAGTTGCTTCTTACAATGAGGCTATCAGTTACAAACACGAGTACATGTCACAAAGTTTGTAGCAATCTACATGTTACCAGGAAAACAAATCTTCAACATAGGAAAAACCTTGCCAATTTTGGCTGTCCTTTGTATCTCCCATAATCAAAGCGGTATATTGTGTTATTTGAACACCTTCCTAAACTATCATTTCCTTGTAAGGCTCTGAGGGCCAGAAAGCAGTGTCTGCCCACTGACAGCAATGGAAATTGCTCTTTTCTGACAGAAAGCTTCAAGTGAGATGGGGACTCAGGGCATGCAACTTTTTTCTGGCCAACTCTGAAGCAGAGGAGGAATTAGTCTGGACCTATAGAGCCTCATGGAGGAAACATGCTACCATGATATCTTCATTGAACAGTTTCCTAAGGAACAGCATGTAGAGTGCCCATAGACAAACCAAGGCCAGTTTTGGTACAATGTCCTTTATGCCACCCTTTGTCCTATTCCTGTTAGCACCACTGATGTATAATAGAGTGGTACCAAACTTTTTGATATCAAACAGGCCAAGAGATTCCTTTATTGATCTCTTCAGTCTCTAGTGATACCGAATATCAACTAGATTCCTACACTTACCACTCACTAACTCTTACAGTATGCACTGCTACTAATCACCTCCCTCACGGTCACCAATGGAGAAGCCAGTTGATCAAACAGTGCTAAATCGCACCCGGCAAAGGCAAATGCTGACGAACGTGATCTAATCTCATTTCCCGGCCAGTCCTACCAGCCTTTTCTACCTTTTGGGGATGTCTAGTTAGTACTGGCAGGGATAAGAGAAGTGATTAGTGGCTTCGGAGACGGTCAGGTACGACCTCCTCCTGCATATGTTGCAATCGATTTGGTACATTCTGAATACCATTTTTGCCTTTAAAACATCATTTCACATCTGTACCCTCTACATTGTTGCTCATCGCTTTCAAATTCACAAACGCCAATAGAAATATAATAATTGCCTAACTAACATAATCTGTATTGAGCACATACAAAATGCATACAATTATTATGATTTCAAAAATCTTTAGCAACAAGTTTCCTGAACTGCATTAAGATGAATTTAGGGCTCCTTACCTACAGCCTCACAGACGTAGCCATCTCATCTCAAACTGCCATCAACCAGCAACAGTTTTAACTGTTTCAAAAAACGGAAAACATCTAGGTCACATGTCTATAGACAGCATTTGCGTTAATCTCCCACAGCTCATAAAGATAGAAAGAAAGCAGGAAAAACAAAAAAAGTAAAATAAAACCACTTCCTGCACAGCAGAAACTAACCCCTCTCACCAGCGAGTGACTTACACCCAGGTTTAGCGCAAAGCTCTTCTGGATTGGATAAAAAAAAAAAAAAAAAAGAAAATTTTGAAGTATAAGAGCAGCTTCGCTGTTAAAATTGCAACAAACAAGGAGGGTTAGTTTTTGCAGAAGGTAAACATGAGGTTTAAAAGGAAATGGTGAAAGGAATTACAATTTTAAGCCTCAAGGCAACTTCCCTTTTCTTACCTTCAATGAAACCCTTTGAGTACTGAAACAAATAGCTTGCAACAGATCTGCTTTGCTATTTTGAAATGTAGCTTTGGTAAAGGTGGCGCTTACCATCCTGCTACTTTAGATTTACAAAATAGCAGATTCTAGCCAATCAGAGAGTTTGTTACTGAAGCAAAAAAAGAAAAAAAATTACTTGTACTCTTGCCCGG
>VZSC01004239.1:234323-265300 GCA_013398225.1 Steatornis caripensis
CCCCACGCCAGGGGAGGTGCCTGCTGCCGAAGCAGACTGTGACTCTGTGGGCAGCCCGCGCTGGGTCAGTGCGTTCCTGAGGGTCCGCACCATGCAGGAAGGATTCCCGTCGGAGGGGTTCGTGAGGGACCGTGTGCCGTGGGGGGAACCCCACGCTGAAGCAGGGGAAGCGTGTGAGGAGCCCTCCCTGCCTGAGGGGGAAGGAGCAGCAGGGACAATCTCTGGGGAACTGACTGCACCCCCATTGCCTGTCCCCCTGAGCCGCTGACGGGGAGACATCAGGAGCAAGGGGACTGGAGCCCGGGAAGGAGGGAGAGGTGGGTGGAAGGGTATTTGTGTTTTAAGATCTGGATTTTCGTATCTCCTTATCCTTCTCTGCTTTGATTAATAACTTATTAAATTCAACTTTTTCCCCAAGTTGAGTCTGGTTTTGCCCATGATCATAACTGGGGAGTGAACCCTCCCTGTCCCGACCCACCAGGTTTCATTAGGTTTTCTCCTCACCCCGGCGTGGGGGAAGAAGGGAGCAAGTGTCCACAGGGTGCTTTGCTACCAGCTAGGCCTAAACCACAACACACCTTCACAAGCATCTTCCCCTGTGACCTTTTTTTTTCCACAAGAAACGATAATATCTTTCTGGTATTTCTAGCTCGACTTACTTACAAAAGAAGGGCTCACCTGCCTGGCGCAGCAGGGGTTCCCTTGCAGGGCAGGGTGGTCATGCTGTGTGTGTAAGGACCACCACGGTGCTGGTCAGGCTCCAGCACCCTCTGTTGATGCTTTGGCACAACAGGGGGATTTTTTTTGTTGCTGTGTGCCACAATAAAACAAAGACCTGCCATACAACCTGAGAAAAGGCCATCCTGAGGTTTAAAGATTTGTCCCAACAGGGCAGTAAAATGAACTCCATTGACAGCAATTGCCATTGGAGCTCCTCAAGAAGATGTGCTCCGTCTGTGCGGATGTCCAGTAAGCAACTCATGGGGTGTCCTAAAGGAGGATCCTGCAGAACATCCCATGGAGAAAAGAGCAGAGACAGTTAGGAAACAAGCTCTGGGGCTGAGGCTGGAGTAGAGCCTCAGTAGAAAGGGATTGTGACAAATTTTACAAGGCTGCAGAAAAAGACTGTTTTGCAGGCAGATCATTTTCTATGGCAGCACAAAATGATTCAAGAAAGTTCCTGTGAGAACAGCTTTGGCATATCTTGCACTTACTGACGTACATAGGAAGCAAGACATTCAGGTACTCAAGAATACCAGAAAGAAAAAGGGGGAACATAGCACCACTGAAGGAATAGCAGAGCTATTAGGCTACGTAGTGACCCTTGCACTATTATTATTGATTTTGTGATAACTTTTACAACCTCTATTTCATAGCCAAAGATCCAGTTATGCTGAAGGCTGTACAAAGCCAGAACCAAGACCATCCTGTTCCCAAACACTTACCATGTATGCCAAGAGGCAATACACACATGCATGCAGGAAAGGGAGTTGAATAGCATCACAGCTGGTCTTCATTCTAAACTAAAATACCATCTCCTTGCAAGCACTGTATTTTAGAGATGTTTTTTAAAGAAGGACTTGCAGAACAAAAAAGTGAATATTGAGTATGAAAGATAATGAAGTGTTTTGCTCAGGTATGAGGAGGTGAGAATGCAATACCACGCTTTTCTGTAAAGTAACAACTGCTAGTGCTTGAAGAACCTGCAGCAGCACTAATTACTAGCTCTTTTAAAAACAGTGTATGTTTCAACTAATTTTGTCATATGGAATAAATTTTAGAAAACCACTAATTGAAAAATCTATTGTAGTCATGTAGATCTTAGGATTTTCCTCAAACAAAACCATCAAAAGCATTTTTACAATTACAAAATATTTGTGAACCACGTGGAAAACAGAACTTCATCACTAGAATGTGAAGAAACCATCAGCAAACCTGTAAAATACTGCACCAAAAGTTGTCTGTTTTACCTTGTCCAAAAGCTAGATTACCAGGGACATGACATTTTTCGTGAAAATGTCTTCCACTCTACACCTAACATTTCACGTCAAGTTGCATGCTCCATCTGATTTCCTTCGCATCTATTTGACAGCATGTCAGTAGTGACAAAATTCTATAAAAGGATGGCAGCTCTGCATGCTGCTTAAACTTATGCAGCACAAGCTTCCTGTGTGATCTCTGGAAGGCTGAAAATACTTCAGATGTGCAAAAAAAATGGTTTAGCAAGATCTAAGAGCTCATTTAATCTAAGTAAAACTAAACAGGAAACAGAAACGGCATAGACATTACCTGGAGCAGATTGCTGCTCGATAAGTTGGTCTTTGCATGTTTGCTGCGCAAGTTAAAGATGGAGCATCATTTCTGAAGCTCAGATTTCTTGTCCTTATTGCAGTGATTCATGGCATCATTGTTTATGAGGCATGTCTTCAGGCTGGTGAACATCCAGTTTTCCACATCTCATAACTGAGAGCACAGAGCATAAAGGCTAAAACACCCATTTTAAAAATCATTATTGACTAAGGATGCCGAATGTCCATCTGTTGTTACCGACTCAGTTCCAATAAATTCAAGAAGTATCAAAAGTTTCTTCAGGTACTTTTCTTTTTGCCTAGTTCAGCCTTTATTCTCTGTTGGGATGACTGACAACCAGCCCATAGTCTGGCTTGCACAGCAGAGACACAGTGGTAAATCTAATTCAGTGGGTAAGTCAAGCCATAATAGACAATACAAACCAGGACAGCATGCAGGCACAAGCCTGGAAGAACAACTGTGCATGCAATGGCTGGTTCCAGAAGAACATATTTTTTATTAATGAAAATGAATAAAGTTCCAAAACTTTGCAATTCACTGGGAAATATCCTAGGAAATTAGTAGACTATGTGATAATGAAGAAATAATGTATTATTTCCCAAATTATTCATCTGAGAAATTACATTTTTCATATTTGTAGTAGGTTTTCAAATATTTAAATTAAAAAGGAGAACAAAGAATTATGTCTGTGTGGATAGTGATTCATGTACTTGCTCATAGCAACTGTTTGCTCAGAGAGGTGATGTCCATTCAGTAACGATTATTTTTTGCTGTAAGGGCTTTGAATATTTAATCCCAGTAAAAAACATTTCTAGGAGCACATCCTTATATATCAAGAAGGCCATGCACATAGCCATGTAACAAAAGCTCCAGTAGTTTACAGTCCAAGTTAACAGCAGGCTACAACATTACCTGCTTGGGCAATTGTGGTGGTGCAGAACCCTCCCTGGGCCACGCTGTGATGTCGGGGCCAGCCAACATGGTACAAGTGCAACGGGCTGGGACAATTTGGCGTTCTCTGATCCTGCCTGCCGATGTGGTGAGTTGAGACACAAAACAACGTGGTACTCTGCTGTCCTGGGACAAGCTCCAAGAGTTAGAATGACTAGGCAGCCCCTAACCGTACCTGGAACTCCTGTTGCAAGTACAGTGGGTTAGGACAATTAGGCACTCCCTAACCATACCAGGAACTCCTGCTGCCTGGGAAATATACTAGAGATTCCACCTGCCTGGATCATAGCCCACTCCAAGAGATGCCAGGATTACCTGAAAGAATTATGACCACAATGAAAGAAAGTACTGACTAAAGTCAATCGTCTTGCGATCCTATAAATAGTAGTCCCAAGTGAGGCCCTTTGAGCTCTTCAGGACCACAGTGAGCTGTGATCGTGTATCTCCCCCTGGGTTCGGATGCATCTCAGGGCACATTTTCAAGACATTCAAGATGTTTTTTGTGACATCATTCAGATCGTCTGCTGGTAGAAGCCGACAAAGGAAAAGAGTGAGTAATTCACTATATTTAGATTTTGCAAGATTTGAAGATTGAAAGAGTGAGTAATTTACTATAAATCAATTTTGCGAGGTTTTCAATGATCATTGGGTACCAAAATTGACTATAATCTGAAGAGAAATAAACATTTTAATCATAGGTTAACCTCTATATCTGTTTGTGTGTTTGTAAGCACGCAATTTAATTTAGGAAATATTGTCGACTCTTTAAGTTGCTGTGTTGTTTGTTGATTGCCAGTTACTAAGTATTGCTTAAAAAATCATATAATCTAATTTTATGATTTATAGTAGTAGTGTTAATATAGCTTAAATTACTGCTACAAATTGTTGTTATCTCAAAGGTATATAGGACCCATAATTACATGTTAAAACACTTTCACTGGTATCCCAATACTACACTTCTTTAGACATAAACTATTGACCAAGTCTGGAACTAGGATTAGATCCAGCCGCAGCTGGACTCCTCTCTGAGAAGGAGTTTAGAAAGGCAGGAGGTCCTTTCTGAGCTTCGTGACTCAATGGGAGGACGTTCCTTACACTTTTCCCTGATCCCTGTACCCATCAACTCCATTCTGACTTGATTTCCCTGCCCAATCCACATAACTAACTCTCCCCAATCAATGCGTAAATCACTCCTAAGCACTACTCTTACCCAATTTCCTTAGCACATTCCCTTCATGTAGTAATAGAGTGAACTGTGCCATTGAATTCTGTAAAGTTGTGCTTTTTACAAATTCATACTAAATCACTTTTCCTAATATCTTTGACAGTGATTATTTAACTGACCTTTAAGACCTTAGTCACTCTCCTCCGTGAAAGTAATAAATGCTTATTATGTAGGAGCTTGTATGTAAATGTCAACGTAAATATACAGTAATGGTTAAATTCACACAACCCTCTCAACAATAGCATGCATTATAAACATTCTGGTATCATCTTCCAAAACCTTTTACCCTAGCTGGTTTTAGCCCTAAACAATCCATTTTACTTACTACTGTCTTAAAAGCATAAAAGATATTTTTAAAAAATTGTCACAAGTGGTAGAAAATAGATCCTCAGAGCTTCTCCAGCAGTTTAAGGCTGGCTGTATGGAAGGAATATATGCGTTGTGTCTTGAGGTCTAAAATCCATGACATTCAAATTTTAGAAGACAAGTGATCTTGCATTAGGACATCTCGTAATAGCTGAGCTGTTAAAGTTTTGGTAACACATATACTTTACAAAGCAGCATAGAAGCTTAGGATAGAATTCTCTGAGCATTTACTTCCTAATAGAGATAATTTTGCCTAATAATCAGATTTGGATTTAGAAATATTCATAGTTAAGAAAACAACGTATTTCCTTATGTTTACCGTCGTCGTTTTTCAAGCCTACCTAATGTAATATTTCACTGTTAAAAAAAAAATTAGGACACTGAAGTTAATGAAAACTACTAGGTAAGGAAGTTCTACATAAATCCAAGCTGATCCTCCTTTTCTCTCTCTTTCCCAGGTGTTTTAGGGATCTTGACACTTATTTTAAAGGCCAGCCTTACCTAGGGCTATTTTTAACAACTTAAAAGCCACTCCAACCCATCGTATAGCACTATATTGTACTAAAAAAGAGACAAAACCCCAGCATATGTTGATGCATTATGTAAAGACTTTCCTTGACAAGATTTAGTTACATGCAAGCTTTAAATGCAGTGTAAATGCATTTTCTGGAGTGTTAGGCCTCCAAGTGCTAAAAGTGCTACAATACCAAACTGCCAAAAAGGTGGGTTTACATCACACAACAACGGACCTTAAAAGGACAAATGAGTCATGCACTCTGGGTGACAATATCTTCATCTATGCACCTGTGATCAAGTCAGAGTTACAAAGTGGTGCTAGCAAAATCCTCCTCAAAGCCTTTGTCTTCTCCCTGGTGTTCACCACTGGCTCCAGGTGTGACCCGAACTCTCCATGCCAGTAGCTTTTTGACTGGAGATGTTCCAAAACCTGACAATATTTTCACAGTAAAGGAAGTAAGAAGTGGCCATCCTTGATATAAATCTGATACTCCAGCCAGTGTTGTTTCTACCTCTATTAAAAGAGCTTCAGCTACATGGTGAATAACAGTGGGGAAAGCACCAAGCCCTGCAAAATACCATGCTGAGGATGAATGCAGAAGAAAGTTGAGGTGTTCAAGCGTATTATTCTCTTTTGCTTCAGCCTTTGAGGAAGAAGCAGCTCATTTGGGCACAAACTGGAACACAGGAAGTTCCACCTGAACATGAGGAGGAACTTTACTGTGAGGGTAACAGAGCACTGGCACAGGCTGCCCAGGGAGGTTGTGGAGTCTCCTTCTCTGGAGATATTCAAAACCCGCCTGGATGCATTCCTGTGCAACCTGCTCTAGGCTAACCTGCTTTAGCAGGGGGGTTGGACTAGATGATCTCTAGAGGTCCCTTCCAACACCTACCATTCTATGATTCTATGATTCTATGATTTTTGCAGTATCAAATTCCATATTTGCAAAGAAGATAAACGTAAGCATGCAGCAACACAAGGCATTCACAAAAATAATGTGGCCTCACCAGCTCTTGTGGAAATAAGATTTGCTGAAGTCATTGCTTGTCTCTTCCTAATAGGGCTTTTATCTGTGTAGTAGGCTCTGCTCTTGCTCTGCACCCTCCCACGCTGCCATCACAGAGTGAGTCAGAATGGCCCAGGCAGTTGTGCCAGAAGAAAGAAGTCAATAAAAACAAGAGAAAGTCAGATGTAGGAGGTAAAACTTGTCTGCAGACAGATGATTGTCCTCTCTCGTGTCCAGAAGCTTTCAGGGGAGACCATGCTGCCTGAAATGGACTGGGAATCAGTTTATCAAAGACTTGAAGCAGTTAGTTGAATTTAACGTCAGTTCCCATCCCTTCCTATGATTTTATCTGTCAACATAATACAAGGATACTCCTAGTTTTTGTGCATGGCCTGTACTCCATTGCCCTTTTCCCCAGCTGCCTCCTTCTGACAGGCAATTGCTATTGCACATTCTCACATGATAAAGACATCAAGAAATCTTACTAGTTATTGGTGAATGGGGGCATCCAGATTTGGGGTAGGGGAAAAAAAAAAAGAAAAAAGAAACACACCACCAGTGCAACTAGTAGCCATCAGGTTCAGTATTATACGTGGTGGCTGTTTGCACTTCTTGGAAGACTTCTTCACAGCAGCCACTTACAGAAAACAAGGAGGTTTTTACTCAGACACTCCAACATGTCTGCACAAATACATTTAACATTAGCTTGCTTCAAGCAGGCAAAAATAGAAAACTGATGGCCCTCATTCTATAGCTTTTGAGGTTGTTCCAGTTTTTTCAGTTCCTTCTAATCTCTATAGTCTGTGGTTTCTGAAGTCATATACTTCCTTTTCCCTTGTTTCTCAAGACCACTCTGTCCTCCTCTTTCCTGTTGTTCATGCCTGTAATCTTGCTTTCATGAGCCCCTTTTGATTCTTTATCTGCCAAACATGATAGCGGCTCTCCTAAAGCAGGTACATAGCGCTGTGATATTCTGATGCTGTAGTTACATGGTTATCATAGAAAAATCACCTTTGCGCTACAATAACAGGTGCTTAGTGCCATGTTTTATCAGCATCTCCACTGTTGTCTTATATTGGGGTGGGGGGGTGTTTAGCAAAAATATTACAACGCTGATTGCTTATCAGCCAGAATTATACCTTCTGAGCTGTGAATTCACCCAAATTCACCCAAATCCATCATTTTGATTAGTCCAGAGAAGCTCTGCAATGCGACAAAGTGTATCATTAACAGTTCAAAAGGCAAGTGGTATTTAGGTTTAGCAAATATTTTTAGCTTTTTAGCAGTATTTTGGATTTAGGAAAGAGGAAGAGAGGCAGTTCAAGATGTTAGGTGTGGCACTGAAGGTACCAACACCCACTCCTTTGTCATGCACACCGGCAGGAGTGTCAGCAGAACCACATCTCTGCTGCAGCCTGTGTGTGTTTATAAAGACTCAATTAACTATAATCTCTTTAGTCCACACCCTCATCTGTGTTATCAGTTCACCTTTATTTCAAGCTTCAGTAATCATGACCCTTCTAGTTCTTCTGAGCAGGAAGCGTTGAATGTTAGGCCTGTTGGGAAAAGTATTCTCCATGAGACTTTTTAATCCTGGATTATTCTTCCCTTGGAACAAGGTCTGCAAAACCAACTTGAACTCATTAGTAATTTCTTCACAGAGCCAAGAGTTCTTTTTTATAACCTTTAACAGCGACAGCGTGGTGGAGGCACCAGCCCTTCTCCCCTCGTGCACAAGCTTGCAAATCTAAAATAGGACCTTAATGAAAAAAAATTTAAACATTATAACTCCGCAGTGTACGTCGTTATGATATCCTGAACGCAAAGCAGCTGTTGCTAACAGATTTGGCATATAACAGGGGTAACGTAATTTTACACAAATCATTATGTTCATTATATTAAATTAATAGATTAAAATTAGACAGCAACGTTTTTTCAGACCATCTTACCCATAGATCCCTTTATCCTTATATTCTAAGGGTTGTTTTTTTCTCCTCAATATTCTGTGCAGAGGGGACATAAATGCCCAGATCACTAGTATAAGCCCCTAAATTCATGGCTGTTGAGCCTCTTCCAATCTAAGCTTCTGAAGGAAAGGTACTTAAGGGACATAGAAAATGACTTCATTTTTTCCCTGATCTTTTGAAGAGTGAATTATTTTTTTCCCATACTACAGGAACAGATTCTGGACTAATTTTTCCTACTAAAGGCTTTAAAGTCTAAAATTCATCAAACATCTTGTCCTCAGAGACAATGTCATCCAAGTTCAAAGGATCTATAGCTCTGTAAAACTGATGTCTTATTTCAGAGCTAACGCCTTTGTTTTCATCGAATGTTTGATTTCATCAAATTAAGCTGCTTCTTATACTTTCTATAAATGTGAAAAAAAATAGAAGGCAGAACTAAACTTCTTGATTCTCTGAAGAAGAGCAAACATATACGCACATACAGATGTACGTATGTATCATATATATTCAATCGGTATGTTTTTCTGTCTAATATTTTTTCCAGGATAGATTTATTGCAGATTATGGGGCGTTTTTTATATTTTATGAAGAACATTTGAATAGAGAATAGACGTCCTTCAAGGCATTTGTTTTAATGAACATCATTATAATTAAGAGTATGCTTTTCATAGCGAAATATAAAAAGATTTTTTTTTCAAGTAAAGTCTGGGTCTGATTACTGATGGAGGAACTTCAAGATCCTTTTTTGCCAAGCATTTCAATATTCATTCAGAAAAATGTCAAGATAACAGACTTTAACATGTAATTTTGGTGATTCATACTTTTTCTGGTACTTTATCACTTCAGTTTTAATATCTAGTTAAAGTAAGAAACTTCAAATAAAATAAGAATACTAATGAAAATGAAGCAGTCGTATGCTACATCCGTATTTCCATAGAATTCAGGATCTTCCAAAAATTGGCCCATCGCACGATCATTCATCCATACCTAAAACAGAGCAATGGTCTTTGAATTTTTTAGATAAATTTTAGAACTTGAGAATAATTTCTTTCCAAAATTCAGTGTACTTGTCACTCCTGCTTTGCTCCAGAAGTTTACCTTATCTAACACAAGTTCTTTCAGCAACAGATGAAACTTAGATGCTGTAAAAAGGTTTCTAAATTCATTAATCCGCCACCCAACTATGTTCAAACTAGAAGTCATAAACAATGACAACGAATGGGATTTTCAAATCAATGTAAAAGTCAAGTTCCACTATGTTTTAGTATGCCACTATACATGATGTATGTCATTAGCTGAATAAGCCATTTTTTGCACAACTGTTTATTAAATAGGATATGATCTAGGAAAGCAGGATGTGCAATCAACCATTAGATTCTAGAAACCAACTGTGAGGTTTCAAAATTCACTTTAACATGACTTCATAATCAGTAAAACTGAAATACCTGACACCAGAATGGTGAACCGTAGAAATCAAGTTGTGTCTTGAGGTTCTCTGCTGGGTAGAGAGGAGGTGAGGCACCCCAAAGGCAGGCTGCATCACCAATGGAGGGGACTAGGCTTCAGCATAGCTTTCCACAACCCCTGCACTAAGCAGAGTTACCCTAAATTAAGAAGTGAAAAATTCCTCTAAACTTTTGTCCAGTTCCTGCTGGGCTCGATGGCTCTGACACACTTGGCAGCGCACTTCTCCAGGCTGAAGCTCACATGTTACCTACCCACCCTCCTAACCATGGATCTACACAATTGCAGCTGTTGGTTAGCAACTATTTATAAAAATAGAAAAAAACACAGAATTCCCTTAGGCTATCAGCACGGCTTTGGTCTGGGATCATGAAGGGCCAGCCCTTCAGTCCCTCAGTCTAGTGGGTGAAACTTCTTCCAACCTGATGTGCTGAACAACCTTAAAGATAGCCTATTGCAAAGAAATGTATGTTATTAACCATTATATTTACATCTCGCTCATAGATTCTACATTTTATAGCTGTCAGATCAAAACCATTTTTACGGTCTCAGTGATACAGAAACTCAGCTGTGGAATCAGGAAAAATAACCCTTTCAGAGGCAATTAAGAGAAGTCAGAGACAGCTGAATCTGGACTTTCACTTATAGACTTTCACCATATTTTTGTCTGTAGTAAGCATCAGTACAGCAAAGTTTAGGAGCATTCTCACAAAGAAATGTCCACACACTCGCAAGTTACCCAGTTGCAAGGTGTCGTTCTGTCTAAGAAGGTAAGAATTGGCAGAATCTGTTGTGTGATGATCACACTGATTTAAATTTAGTATTGCACACAAGAGCATCTGAGCACTTTGCTTATAGTTTCAGCTAAGACATTAAACCAGCTTCTATGTCCTGTCAGAACGTTGAATATTTCTGAAAATTTCCTTTCACCTCCCAAGTGGAAATTCAAATAAAATACTCACTAAAAAGAAACGTAGTGTCAATATGAATGAGGTATATCAGACATTCCTCACTGCTAAAATGGAAGATATATTACAGGCCCATTTCAGTTGAGATTGATTAATGACATTTCAATAGCTCCCAGTTCTTAATATCTTGTGCTCAAGCAGCAGTGTGACGTTTGCAGATGTCCTGCAGGCATCCGTGCAACAACTGCCTCATGTTACGCTCTCTCCCAGACTTTAAACCAAGGCACAAGGAAAATTTGCAAAGCAGCGAAGTTGCAAGTTGGACCCACAAATCTCGATTCGTACTTTACTACCACAAACATGCGGTAACACCTGTCCCACTAAAGACAGTCTTTCCAGTAGCTGTGTTGCGATAGGTGAGACCATGAGCTATGCTGTAATCTCTATGGGTATCTACACAATCTATACTCCACCAGGAGGGTGGCATCCCAGAAGGTATGATACCTTTCAAGGTGCAGTGGTGTCTCCTGCGCTCAGATGCTTTCTTTCATTCAGAACGTACTTTTTATGAAGACGGAATTGGAAAAGTTTTCGTAAATATCTTCATATTTATACCTGGCACTGTGATGATAGGACTGCCATTTGCTTTTATTTCAAATGAAGGATTTTCAGTGCCGCTTACCCCCATGCTCATTTCAGAAGCCTGTATAAATCTTGCCTCACATGGGAGTCATTTTGAACGTATTAAATAATGATTTCTCTGTGTCTCTCCCACTTTGATGTAGTCTCCTAGGAGAAAGAACTATCCTGGATATATGACTTGGTGATGTTTTAACAATTTGATGATCTCCTTAAAATCCTTCAATAAAATGTAAGTTAAAAAAAAAGAAAAGAACTTCTGCACTTAGCTCAGTTGATAAAAGGCCCTGTCCCCCACAAATTGTAATGTAGCAAATTTTTGAACATATACTTTAAATTCACAAATTGTTTCTTATTTTGAAGGCTACTTTTTATCATTTGATTAATTGCTTAAAACTGTACGCAAAGATAAAGGGAACTTTGAAATTCATACCTTGGAGTATTAACATGTACCCAGGACTAGATGTAAATGTCAGACAGAAAAAAGATCTAATGAACTCCTTATTGGTGAAATACTGTATTGCAGCTCCCTAGAATTTTAAATGGTTTGTAGCTAGCTCCAAAGCAAAATAACTACAGAAGTTTACTTACAGCATGGACTCTCATTCAGCATTTCTAATGTCTTCTTCCAGGGTGGATGAAAGCCATTTGTTTTGCTAGAAGTTGCAGCTACTTCATTTTGTTGAAGTTTAGCGTCCTTTTAACGTTAGCAAAATGTCCAGATTAAAAAAAAAGAAAAAGAAGAAGAAAAAAATGCAACCGCAAGAGTATTTTTCTGTCTAGAAAATTACACGACCGTAAGTTTTGCTTTTCCCTGAAGTCCTCTCTGCCATAATAATGGCTTCAGGATTTAAATTCTTTGCTGCTATTGTGACTTCAAAGCCTTAAAAGTGAAATTGAATGAAGTAGTTCATCTGTCATTATTCAAATATGAAGCAATTATGATGAAATAAAGATAGAATTCCATTGAGAAATACCTCAATCAATTCTCACTTCTATTTAACTAGAAACATAAAATTATGCTCAGAAGAGTAAGTTTAGGTAAGAAAAACTTGTAATATAGAAAGTATGAATTACTGATCTATAACTTACGCATTTCTTAGTAAGCTTTCTAAATATATTTCACAAATATTGACAAACGTTTAAGCTTACAATGCAAAACTATCTCTCAGCTGGTCAAAGAGAGTGACTAGATTTTCAGAAACATATTTTCATCAGTTTGGGTGCCCAGAGGTTCAGATTCTTAAGGGTCCCTGAGCACATCAACTCCCTCTGAAACACGTTAGATCATGACATGTTAATTACATCTGGAACGAGTGGGCTTTATGAGGGTATGAAATAACACACCTCCCTCGGCCATACCTTCTGCTATCACTGCTTTGACGCTTACACATCCTGCAAGGCCCCTCTGTGGATTTACTCCTAGATGCTTACTTTCATCTTTCTGAACACAACCCATCCCTACCCTTGGACTAGACTTTCACAGGGAATTCCTGCCCGTACCCAGCTGTGTTTGGGAACATGACTGTGAAATAATGAAACAGAGGTTAAAAAGTTAATTATTTTGTTTTATTATCTTCCATCCTTTCTTTCTCCTTTCACCTTTCTTGCTTCATCTACCCATGTATAACATACTCTGCTGATAAAATGAAAGCAAGGTGGATTCTGCAGTACTCAGACCAAGGGCTCCCAATGTTTTGCATCTTAAGCTCTTCAACTGAGCCATGTTCTTCCCATTCTCGATCATGCAACAAGCTCATGTGAGAGAATAACTCTATGTCATACCTTTTTTTCCCCCTTCATAGCGTTCTGTTCTTTTGGAAAACCAAAACATCCTTTTATGCTTACGGAAGAGTGCTTTGCCTTCTCTTTACTCTTCCCATGGCAAAACAGGGTAAAAACTACACAACTGGATCCTTTAACATTTTTCCCTCATGTTTTCAACAGCTGCAGTGAGCTGAAGAGATCTGTACAGTATTAAATTGTGTTGTGCTGAGAAAGATCACATACAAGCAGAGATCTACATGCTCACATGTATTTTCTTTAACTTTGTAGGCATTTTATCACTCTACCTGGGTATCAATTTTCTGTCATCTACAGACACTCATGTCTTGCAGTTTAATTTGAAAAATGTAATTTCTTCAGACAACCCAAGAACTAAACGTTATCACAATTAGAAAGCAGTAGTACTTAATACTGAATTTTAAATCAGAGATGTAACTAGCAAGAAGCATTCAGGGTATATACAATTAATTATTTCACACATAATTATTCCTGATATTACTCTAACTGTGATAACTCAGAGCATTTGAAAAAACAGACTGTAATATTCTTTTTTTTTTTTTACACAGAAACTCTTTCACTTGATATTCTGTCACTAAATAATATGTAAAATACTGACACCTAATGTTAACTTTCAGTATTATTCATTTTGCAAAACTTACTGCAAGTAGGGAAAGACCACGAGAAACTGGTGCTTATGCTGCAATTTTGTTTCAGTAAAATATAATATAGCCTTCCCTCGCTTTTTGGAAATAATTTTCTGACATATATATGACTATAAAACCAAGGGGCTTTCACGTTTATCTTCACAGCTCATAGGTAAAAGACAGAGTAATTCAGAAAAGTTTAAATGTGATGTTTGGCGCACTGAATTTAATCAAATCCATCAAACAGAACACAAATGGTTTTTTATAAAGTCAATATTTGTATCTGTATCCCGAAGTGTTATTAAAAGACAAAATACCATTAAACATTTATTAATAATCTGTTATCTTTCGAAACCTGAGCTGTATAGATTCAGTAAGTACTTTACCTGCCCTACTTGATTCTCTTTCCTCAATCAGAGGCACAAGGAATTGTTTTCACAGTTTGTGTATTTAATGCAGATGCCAAACTGTCACTTCAAAATTCCCCATTTATCTCCCTGTAACTTCCAAGACAGCTAGTCCAAACCTGATATCTAGGTGCTATTTAGGAAGAGATTTTGAGGTTCTTACTCCTCCTGGGTGCACCAAGGTCCAGCTGATCCCAAATTAAGGTTTTTTATAGTATGACCTAGTGTCATATATGGATTTGTATTAACCTTGCCTAACTTTAACGGGAAGACGTAAGTGACTGTTAGCCAGAGCAGTACAGCAGCACCAGGGCTTCAAAGGCACCGGTGGTGAATCAAAACCTTTTTCAATGCTGTGGAACATCACAGTGTTTTTTGATCAACGGTCACTTTATGGAAAATGGTCCTTTTCTGACATCATGTCACTTGACAGGTGAAAGTAGTTGTGCTGCAGATATAAGTATAAAAATAAAACTACAGCCACTGAAATACAGATACCTGGTCGGCGATACAGTGACACAGTCTCAGCTAAATTAAAGAGCAATGATGCCAACATATTCAAACCCTCTCGAGTGAGCCAGAGCTGTCCAACTGATTAAGAGTCCTGTGCTATTCTTTATAACAATATTCTAGTTTAAGAAGCTGTTCTTACTCTTCACGGGTGCTAAAAATACGAACAAATTATCTATTTGCTGTTCTTTCAGCTTTTCCCTACGTATTACAATCAATGAAATAGGTATTACTGCAGCAGAGACTTTAAAACCAGCGTGTTTTTTGAGTTTTAGAGCACGGGTAGACACTGCAAATGCCCTTGAGTTTCCCTGTGCAGCAGGAGATTCTAAGAGTGCAAAAATTTCAACCAGCAAAACTGTTCTTAAGCCAAAACAGTTTGGAGTAGTCCTCACTTTTTTCCTCCAAATCCTTTCTTACTCTTGAAATGGCATATAAAGAAGTACTACCAGAAGTAATTTTCTAAGTGTTTCACAGCAAAAGTCAAACACACTGAGTATCATTAGAAAGAAGGTTTCAGGTGATTCTTGAAAAAGGGTATGTGCTGAATAACTACAGGCTTAGGAGCTTAGTTGCCATTTATGCCAAGGTCTATTTGTGACTTAAAACAACTCTATGTAAAGGGTTGGTAAAACGTGAGCAGTTTTTCTTCATTGGTCTTAGCTGTCTAGTGCAAATCTGTAAAAATTTGGACCACACTGTAAGCTGACAATGAGTCATTTACTGCTGCTTAAACAGTTCAGAGTTCGTTTCAGCTAATCTGAAATAAGCCTTGTTAAAACTGCAGTAAGTGCTCATACAACCCTTGACGCTCGCTTACACAAACTTAAATTTGTTCTCAGCTTTTTCAAGCATATCCTCTTCAAGATGACTACCCAGAAAGATAAAGAGTGTTTTGTTTTAGCCGACCGTGTCACACCGAAGAAGGTATCTGCCATGTAAATTTATTCTTCAATTAAACCATTAATTAAACTAGAACTTCAAAATCTTAGGCCCTTTGAAAAGATCCAGTATGCAGCAGTTAACAGTTTTTCAACAACTAATTGTTCAACTTCTACTTTTCAAGTATACCATGTACTTTAAATAGAATTAATAAATTAAAAATGTAAATTGGACTGTATCTTTTAACTGTTGGTGATTTGTCTATTTTCCACTTTTTATTATGCATCATTTTTATAATAAAGACGGGATTTTTCTTTCATTCCTGTTCTAGTTGATAGCAATTCTTCCATGCTTCTCACAGTTAATGTAATAAAACTACATAAAATGTTTAAGAAAAGCCCCATTAAAATATACAAAGCATACTAATTCATGAAGTCAAAGTCAGAGCAGAGTGGAAATATGAGCTTTAATAAAACTATGTCTGTTGTAAATAACTATTCAAGCACAGTCATTTTTTTGCAAATTGCATGGGCTATAGCTCAGTCTACTCGAAGCAAAGAATTGCTCAGCGGGATAAATGCATCTTAGTCAGAAATAGATTAAAAGATACAGCTGAGCCATCAATAAGAAGCAGATAGCACAGTATTGTTCGCTGTTTGTTTTGAAGATGTAATTGCAGATCCCAGGATTTCAATAAATCTGTGCACATCGTGGAAAGAATTGTAGAGAGGAACTGGGGCAATGCGAAGAGCATTTGGTTCTCGCATGTCACACTGCAAAACAGAAAGGAAATGCTTCGTAAATTCAGGTCACTTCATATTTATTTGTCAGACTATTTTTAAGTGTCATCTTTGTCTCCAAGGAAAAATGACTGGAACAGCAACGAGACACGTGTAAAAACTTTGGGACCCCCAAGAACCCGCTGCGTGAAGCACCATCATGAAGAACACAGCAAGAAAAGTAGTGTGTTGCCTAAAAAAGGATGCAAGGCTCAAGATGGGCAGGATTCTAGCAGTGCCATTGAGAGGTTCCAAACCAGCTACGTGTCCTCATAATTTACATTAGCGCCTATAGCAACCCATAGTTGAAGAGGCACATAGGTGACAAAAACGCCACCACAAAACAGAAACATGCCAGGATAACAGAGTCTCTTGTACTACAGGTACAAGTAATAATGCAGGGCTTGCAGTATTTTTCTTCCCCACCTCTGTGAATTTGAACATTCTGCTGAACAGAATAATCTCTCGTATTTGAAGCATATTGCTGCATAGTGAAGACAAGCCAACAGTGTAAGGCTCTGTGCCGTCTTAAAAGCAGTGGTTCCTGGAATTTCCTGGCAGCACCAAACCAGCAGCATATTTAGCCTAGAAGAGTTGCTCTTCGGGGACACAAGTCACCAGCAGAAATAAAACTCATATATTATTTATATGGCATTACGCTATCAGCCTCTCCGCTATCAGCCTCTCCGCCCAGAACTTCTAAATCACCAAATGTATAGCCTTAAATTTAGCATTTATTCTTTTTGAGCAGTGCTCACCAGTAACCATGCCTCTTTTTCTGAGTGCTAAACCGCTTCTCTAAGGGAATGACAGCTTTTTAATATCGCCACCTCAGTGCCTCACAAAGAGCGAGAGTTTGGCCACTTGCAGATCAAGAAAGGGACTGGTGGATGTTCAGAGCTCCTTGCCATTGTGGGGCTGCAGGTGTGCGAGCTGTGGCGCTGAGGATGGCGAGCACCACCTGAGCGCTGCTGACCCACCGCAGGGGACCTGGACAAGCGTACTGAACAGGAGAGGCCTGTGCAGGCAGTACGCTGCACTGGACGGCTCGGACATAATCATATTTCTGTTTTTCCAGCGGGTTTTTTGTTGTTGTTTGTTTATTTTCTTCTTTTTTGTTTGGCCTATCTTTCCTGTTCAGACCATCAGCTTCAAATCCATAATGCCTCCCACCATAATGCACCCATAAAGCAGCTCTAATCTTATTAGCGACTACTGGGTGCTACTCACAGAACTATTGGAAATAAATCAATACAGAAAGGACAATCTGCAGACTAACAAATAATGTATAAAATAACACTACTAATTAAATTTATAAAATAACTCTACTTATTAGATTGAAGATGCTGTGGAAGCAATTTTCGTCATTCCATGGCTTTTTGGCCTTATATGAGACTATATTTGAATAAAAGCAAAATTATTACTTTGTTATGGTATAGGTTCACGAAACAGCGCATAACATGAAGTTTGATTTACTCACAGCTACTCCTCTCTTCTCCAGCTCTTTAAACACGGACTTGATTGGAAGCGAAAAAGATAGCGTGAGTTGACACCCTCTTTCCTCAATCTGAGATGGCGTGATTATTTTTACAAAGGGTTTCTCTGGATTTGTTTTATCCTCATTGTAGTAACGTTTTATCAGGTATTCCAAGTAACCAGTGAGTAGAACAGATTTCCTTCTCAATGCTTTCATTGTAGTTTGACCAAAAACCTATAACGATTTTAAACCATTAGAATGGTAATACGCTGCTAGAGAAAATAAAAAGGAAGTGAAGAAGACTAAAAGGGTAGCAGATTTCTCTGTACTTTCTCGCTGGAATCAAGTGGTGGTATCAGATAGACATTATACATAAGCATGGCAGGATTGGGCTTTTGAAAACACAGGATAGTGTTGTTGCTTCCGACAACAAAAGACATTTCTGACTGCTGTTAAAGTTTTACACGCATCTATACCTGCATAAATTCAATTGCATGCAAAACCAGTTTGCTAGAAGAGCATTCATTTGCAGATCTGAAGAGGATCCATCAATTCTCTATACATGCAACAGGCTGCATGAAACTCAAAATCACATAAAAGTGTTTTCTTGTATGTACCTCAAGTAGCAAAAGTCAAGGGTCAAGAATGAAACACTGCAACTGATCTACAAATTCTTGCCTTTGAAAAAACAAAATTTGTACTAACATTTTGGCCATCATGTTTTAAGTCCTGCACAGGCAGGGTTGCGGGCTCTGTCTCTGCTAGTCCGCAAGAAGAAAAAAATATTTGCTTTATTCTGGTTTACTAGCTCTGTGCTCTTACACAGCTGCAAGGACCGGTGAGCTGCTAAAACTCAAAACATCATGGAACGTGCAAAAATGATTCCTTTAAAAATAGCAGAGTTTGAGCACGGGAGATGATGAGACAGCTTCTGCTCGAGCTCTGGAAAGGCTCAGTTACAGGGAACAACAGAAAATGTGACCCTGGAAACAATTCACCTTGTCTTCCTCAAACCTTCTCTTTTCTTCTTCCCATGCAAGTAACTTCAGGGAAAAATGACAAGTTATAGACGTGCAAATACCCAATAGTCCCTTCAAATCAGATTCTGGCACATAAATGCAGTATCACTGCCCATGGACAATTACGCCTCCACTGACTGCAGCCGCAAAACCAGAGGCAAGGCGGAGGTCCTCTACGGAGATCCGTGATCTTCACTCTCAAGAAATCACTGCTCCAGTATGAAGGAGCAACAATTTTTAGGTTACTTATATCAATATCTGAAAGAGTGTACAAAGAGGTAACTGAGAAACCCTACTCAAAATACAAGGTCTGGTTTCCAGCAGCATCTGGAAATCACTTTTTCATAGAATATCCCTAGTCTTACTCCGTGAAGGTATCACAACACCACGATGCCACACAAAACCAAAAGCCTGGTTTTTTTCTGTGAAGCAAAATATGGCTCCCGCAAGCCAGACTTTGCATGGAGATAGCGTGGTCGCAGAAGCGAATGTGACGGGGACCAGAGCCCCCAGCAGTCAGTACTTGTACAGGTGAACAAAAATCTAGAGGTGCTCCCCTCACCACACAGGCAAGCAGAGCATACACAGAACCAGCGAGCACATTACTGGAGGTAAAACACAGACCTGCCTCCTGTTCCTCTGGGCTTCGCAGCGGTATGAGGGATGGATCTCTACAGGCTGCGTGCAAAAATCTGTTTGCTCAGGCTTTGTGCAAGGAATATTTGTCCCCATGGGTGAAATTTTTTGAAAAAAGACCTTTTAAATGTGGCTGTGGAGCGCTCTTTTTTCCATGAAAGGGAGCAGCTACCGCCATAACAGTCACTTTAAGCATTATTGAGGAATAACATGCATTAACACTTGCAGCTCTCATTGTTTCCATTGGAAACACTGCCTTCTGCTTAATGTGTCCCAGTGAAGGTGGCATGCAATTTCACTAGCCATCTCTTGCCAGACATGAAAACTATTTTGTTTCCCACTGTAGTAGAGCAATTAGCACTGGGAAATCCCGGCTGTGCCAAAAGGTAATGCAGGCGTGGAAAGGGGAGGCCATGGAAACTGCTCAGCCCTCATTGTTCGAGGCTCCCTGCGGTGGGCTAAATGACATCAACCCACACAAACAGGAGCGCTGACAATCTGGGTCACAGCAGAATAGCTTTCAGCTTATCTCAAAGGTCACATAAAGTTTAAAAAAATATATTGGATGTTTAAGGGCTAACAAAATAAATTGTCAGGCAGAACAAGACGCATTGCTGTGCCCTTTGCAGTCCTTCAGAGTTGCATGTAAGCTGGAGAGAGCACAGTTGGCAATTTTCTGACTTTGTTTGCTTAAGATACTGTTTTTTCAGTAAATAAAGGAGAGGGACATACAGCGTATGGACATTGCTCTTTGTTCCAGCATCAGCCTTGCCGTTACACTGGCATTAATGGAATGCCAGCAGAAATAAAATTCTCCCATTTATGCTGATTGCAAAACCATGCTAACCAAGGATGGCTTGAAAAGCAGCTTAGGAAAAATGTTGATACAGAAGAATATGTAGCATATAGTAGGGAAATCTGTGTAAAACCATCCTTTTCAGCCACAAAGACCTAGAGTCCTGCATTTCAGAGGTGGCGTCAAACCATCCATAAGAGAAACGCTGCTATATCTCGATATGAAACGCAGTGCAACACAAGGCGTTTGGAGAACAGCTGCATGCCTTCACTTCGGGCTGAATCGTACTCTCCAAGGTGGACCAGAGGGCTCTGAGCACATGGGTCACCCCTTCCTAGAAAGGAAAGGAAGCTCTGTACGGCAGGACTGCCTTTTCCATAGCCGCAATCTCAGTGATTCGTATAGAGATGGGTTAGAGATGGGGCTCTGCTCCTTTGTCCACCAAAAAAGCTAACGAAGAGATGAAACAAAGCCCATTCTGCAGCTATATCATTACACACATTAATTCCCTTTTCAGAAATCACTCACAGACAGCTGCTGTCTTTTCTGTTTGTAATAAAAGGGACCACAGCAGAGGATAGGTTCCTTGAGCTGCTGGTTCGTGTCGGACTCCAGGACAGCAAACGGCCACATCCGTTTTCTTTTATAAAGGAGCCAAGTCCGTTTTGCTCAGCCCCTAAAAGCTGGGACAAACACAGTGCTAGCAGTCAAGCGTGGAGGTGCAAACCTCAAGTACACTGGGTCCAACAGCAAAGTTCGTGAGAACAGTGAAGGGATCAGTATATTTATTAAAGGCCTTGGTCTCTCAGGGCTGTGGGGTTATTTTGTTTGTTTTTCATTCCCCCCCTCCTTCACTTTTTAGCTATTCTGCACTTTTTTTTTTTTTTTTTAGGGAGACAGCAGTAATATGCATAACATTCATTTAACACGTTTATGTTAAATTCAGGCTTAAAGTAAAGCAATTACTTACCTCTAAACTAGCTTGCAGAGCACAAACCAGTAAAATTGGAGGATTCGATAACCGAAATCCATTAATTCCTTCACTTAGTTGTAATTCTGGAAAATGAATGACTTATATCAGTGGTTTTGATTTGTTCCTTTTAATGGATTGGACCTTATCTTGAAGTCCGTCCTAACGCAATAACGTATTTCACTAATGTGGCCTGTAGGAACCAGTCATTAAAAGGAAACAGTAATCTATTCACAGCTAATACTTTTAACTTCGAGAGAAGACCGACTTTATCCAGCCGACGACTTCATTAACGGCTTCGTGGGAACTAGAGAACTGCAACTAATTTGTTTAAATGGTGTGTGTTAAGACCACCTTTACACTTGACTCTCCTTTAACACTGGCACAAAACAGAGAAATTCCAAGTCAGCAGAGGCATGCTCGTGCGGAGCCACGGTGCTGCCACGAGCAGGGAATCATGTTCCTTAACTTTATTAAACTGATGAAACACGTGGGAGACTGCATATGCAGCTAAGTGTAGCTTCAGGCCATGTAGAGAAGTTGCACAGACTTTAGGCTGTGAAATTCCACAAAATCTATTTAATAAATCTATAAAGCCTCACTCTAAGTTCTGTGTCACCGTTTATATTTCATGCTCCAGCACCGGAGCAAGAGGATGCTGCAGAGGAAATGCTTTTTATGCACTGCAGACTGGCTAATTTTTGTAACGATCATTGCCCAACTTCTCCCCTATAAACTGCCCATGGAAATGAATAAACAATATTTTTCTTCTTCTAACAGTATTTCAAGGCAATTTGTGTCTCCTGCTGGCTTTCCGCAGTGCCGCTCTCTTACATTTGGTCAGAAAACAAAGAGCAGGCTGAGGCTATTAGAGAGGTGCTCTCCAGCCAAAGTCACATCCACAGGCGGTGTCACAGAAAATTAAAAATATGTTAAAACCAAAACAACTACTCAAATCAAAAAGCTCCTTTCTCCTCCTGATCACTCAGGATACTCTCTCTGCCATACTTTAAAGTGGAGCTGAGCAGTCTAGCTGTCAGATTTGGAAAGGAGCCCTCATTTCATACTGGGACAATAAATATTTAGCTGTTTCAGAGCAGGTTTGGTTTTGTCTTATAACCCATCCTTTGCTAGTGCAAGGGATTTGGAGATGCTGAAACATTACTGGTATTTCATGACTTATGTCAGGTTACCTCACCTTTATTTATATAATTTCTCGTTAATTCCAGTGGAACTAATCCTAAAGTAAGGCATTACCCAAGTGAATGATAGCAGATCCTCGCTCCTCAGAGACGTAAAGTGTTTAATTCACTGAGACACCTTGAAACTTTCATCCGTATTCTACATCTGCAATTTGAAGGTATTTCAGCAAAATATCTAGAAGCAGACAGTCAGACCCATATGCCCAGAGACCAAATTTATTCCCACATTTATTTTGTTAACTCCATTGCATTACATATGTGGGAAGAGTTTAGCTTCGTACCTTTTACGTAAGCGAGGAAATGAAAAGTCCGATCCTTTCTTCGGAAACTACTATGAAAGTGAAGCTGATGATATATAAATACATCAAATAAGGTAAAACTGAAAGGGTAAGAGTACATACTGTTTTCCATGAGGAATCGTGTTTTGAAGTCATGACCCCACCAGCCGATTAGCCTAAGATTTTGTAAAGAAAGTAAATTAATAGCAGTCTTGGTATAACATCTTTTAATTTAGATCTGAGAGTTAAGAAATATACAAGTAAGATTAAGGAGTATGTACATTTCTAATAATACATAGTATTTCTAACAATGACATAAAAGTGCAATAAGTTATATAAATAGCTAGCACTAAAAACTTAATATGACTATTTGGGAACTTCTCTTTAACCGCTATGATAAAATGTGCCGCATCTTTCAGTTAACTATCGATTTCTAACAATATCCATTTTGTCTGAAGTCATTTCTGAAAATGAAAAACAGAACAGAAATATTTCCACTGTTTTGTTCCAAGGTATTAAATTCCACCCCTCCCTAAACTTAGTTTAATGAATATTGAAAGCTAAAAGGTGTTATGAAATCAGATTCAGTTTCACCAAGCAAAGGAGTAGATGATGGACAGCGGACAGAAAACAGGGCCTCAGAAGAAGGGTTGTGCGGGCATTGCCTTTTCCTTACTGTGAGACAGCAATGTGAATTCTGAGTAAACTTTTCTTCTCCTGAACTGTGCTTATTACTAAAAAATCTTTCTTTAAAATAAAAATCAAACCAGTTTAATGCAAAAAATCAGTTTTTAAGACCGGGAAGAAGCGGGGAAAAAAAAAAAGGAAATTAAAGATCAATTACTTTGAAACTCATTTATCTAAGCTTTTAAATGAGGATGATATTATGCTGTTAACATTTGCCTATTTGCTGAAAAAGACACTCAAGGACATAGCTATAAAACAGTTATCCAAAGCAGCTGGATGCACTGTATCACCTAGTGCCCAAGGAGTGTGGATAAAGTCAGTATTACAAAAATCAAGGAGTCTCTCGTCGCCTTCCTTGGATTCTGTATGTCTTAACTCAGTGGCAATATCGTTGATTAATAACATCATAACAACCTGACTTTTCCCATGTGTCAATGCTGTTATACCATTAGGAAATCACCACCTTTAGAAGGTCAGGAAGGAGCCTGTGGTCTCCAGGACTGGTCATATTGGACACC
This sequence comes from Steatornis caripensis, assembly GCA_013398225.1. Classification (NCBI taxonomy): domain Eukaryota; kingdom Metazoa; phylum Chordata; class Aves; order Caprimulgiformes; family Steatornithidae; genus Steatornis; species Steatornis caripensis. The sequence goes on from VZSC01004239.1 coordinate 258,267, forward strand.
ACTTCTTCCAAGGCTTTGCGCAGGTGTCTCTATGCCGGGTAGCAGAATTGTTAAGAGTGAAGCCTGGCAAGTATTCAAACTTTGTAATAGTAAAAAATTCTAGAAGTAAAACTCACGGTAGAGATCAGCCTTCCTGGAAGTAAACAAGGAAAAAGAAAGGCATTGCCCCTCTCTAAAGCAGGATGGCTTCTTTGCAGTATGCTTAAAAGAGCTTAGCTCTGCAGAATTAAGACTACATTTGAGTTCAAGCCTTGTTACATGAATACCATTACACCACGGTCTAAAATAAAGTACTTTCTATTTCTGTACAACAACATAGGTTTTATGTTTACTTCTATGAAAGGCTCTGAGTTGCATCCAAACATAGTGTATAGAGAAAAAACATGTTTTTTTCTTTATCGCCGTGTAATGTTTTTATTATTCTAAGACCCATGAAAATCAGTAATACATTCTTTTCAAATGGGATACTACATTGCCAAAATGAATATACCCCAAATAAAGTATAATGCATCTTCTGCCCAAGTGACAAGGTTACTGATGCTCTGAATCATAAAAGATATTCCAGCTATTTCGTATCAACTGTATAATATATATACAACATTTCACTGTAAAACCTGAATAGTGTATGTTACTACAACACACTACTACTAACAATAGCACACACATTCCATGAACTACAAAAGCTTTAAACAGAAAAAAAGATCCATGGGAAATACAACATTTGGACTATTAATCTGTAGCAAGGAGAAAACGATACTATGTTCTGTTTTGAACACATCCTAAAGTCAAAGACAAAATCGACTTTGACCGGGATATTGTCCACATAGAGCCTGATGAAAGCATTCTGGTTGCATTTTGAATGCTCGGAACTCTCTAACTCTAAAGCTGGCTTAAAGCCAGACCTCTGCTGCAGCTCCATGTTTGCAACTTGGAAACTGAAATTTCGGAACTTTTCCAAAATGACAGAATTAAGTGTTTTTTAAAGACAGTTTTAGCTCTCTTGCCCTTTCCTACCGTAACTTTGACAATTTGCATTTTCTGTTTTCTTTTTTTTTTCTCTTTGACTGTTCTAGAACTTGAGAGGCATCACTCCAGGATGTGCACTTTGAGGCAGCTCTGGTCCTACGCTCTCATTGATCTAATGGTCCATATGGATGTCATGTTATTTGACATTTTAAGTTGACAGGCTTCAAAGTGTGGAAATTCACAAAATTTACAAATTAGCAATTTGCTGTTTACAATTTTCTGCGAAAATTTTGAAGTGAGGTTTGCCACTGCTATGCCAAATTTCAACCTGTTATGATGGGAAGTAGATAAGGTGTGAAACCCCAAACATAAGGCTTTATAAACGCTCGCTAAAAATAATAGGCAATAAAATTGCACATTAAGATACGGCAGTAAAATTTCTTATTAAAGAGTTGTTACTCAGCATGCAAAATGAGTATTTTGAAATGCAATCACCATTTCCACTATTCCTGCTTCAAAAACAAAGGCACCAAGATCTAAATTGATTTTGAATTCCAAAGCATAATCTTTGCAAAATGCATAACGTGGAAGGCTCTGAAAAGCTTTACATGACGTGCTCGTGTTTAAAAACACCTCAAAGTTGCTAGTAAGCGGACTCCAGTGTTACATCCTTTTCGGTGCAGATAAAACCAATTTTGTGAAGTGTGCGAAAAATCAGCGTGTCTGGGGAGAAAAGGGTCTAACTTTGCGAACGTTCCACTATAAACCTTCGAGAAGAGTGTTTTAGTGGTCACTGCCTTTTTACGTGTAAATGTATCCAAACCGAACACTTGTCTCGTTTTAACACAGCGCTAGTCAAAAAGGTTATCCCAGAGATGGGCGGCTTGTAGCCTGTGCTCAGGTGACATCCTGCTGCCAGCCCCAGGTTCCCATCGCCTCCCAAGGCTGCTCACCAGAGGTGCTCCTGGAGCGCCTCCACAGCTAGCATCTCTCCACCCAGCAGCAAAAGCACACATTAAATCCATTACGGTCGTGCCAAAAAGGAGAGTAAATCAGTGCCTGATCAGCTGTGGCTTTTTCTGAGGTGTGCGTGTTCTTACAGACCCATTTCTATAACAAATTTTGAAACAGATAAGGCATTATTTTATTTTATCCCTCAAATAAAACCGTGTCCTCACGATTTGACAGCACTGAGACTTTCCCAGGGAATTGTGCAGCTTTCCAGTCTATGCACAGAAGTAGTTTTCAAACGTGGAACAAAATTTAAAGCAAACTGTTACTAGCTCAATTACATGAAACAAGTAAGCATGTAACGGAATATTGCTGAAAGGTTTTCAATTTCCTTATTTTTACCCCAAAATGTTCTCTTATTTTACAAATTAATGAATAAAGCTTTGCTGGGTTGGAAAATGACTCTGGAAAGGAGCAGTATCCTCTCATTTAGTCATGCTCTCTTTAATTGCATTTACACCAGCGAAAAATCCCATCAATAAGTATTTTTATTTAGCTCATCTTCCTCCTCCGTATCTGCCTGCGTTAGACTGAAGTGCTGGTTGCTCATAACTTGAGCTGTATCGTTTGTAGTTGCATTAATGATGCAAGAGTGTGGGATATAATGATCATGATGTATGTGCAGTGTAAACATCAAAGAAGATCCAGTTAAAGAACACAGAAAAAAAATACAAAAAAATTCCTTTGACCTTTGCTTCGAAGTTACAGATGATCATGCTACTCATTTATAATTCACAGCCTGAAGCAACATGGGTCTCATTTCACTTCTCAGCAAGAAAAATAAAAAAAAAGAAACTCTTGAGTAGTGATATAGAAAACAGGGAAATATTATTAATGTGGCCCAAATTTTACAATCCAGGGCAATGTGCTGGAAGTGTCCTGTCATTATTGCGTTTGAGGAATCATTTTACATCTATGAGAAAGCATGTCGAAAAGCTGCAAAAGGAACGCAGTGTGAAATTAGTAATACTTTTTATCACATTTGCCCACTTCACTGGTCATGGAACAGTTTGCCTCCTCTCCTTTATCAGGTCACAATGCTCTCTAGAAATTTCATATTCATTGCTGAGATTACATCTGTATTAGGAGCATACACCAGCAAAGCATGCTATGTTTATGAAACCGTGGATTAAGCTAAATCATAAACAGGCAGTTTTGGAGCAGACTGCCTGCAAAGCAGCTGATGTAGCTGCTAGCTGGGGGCTAAGCTCTTCGTTCACACGCCACTTTGTTTTTGCAAAAACTTCCAGCTGTTAGCAAAGACTTGTTTGATTTTTCATGCCACTGTTCTAGCTATGGTAAGACCGAGCTTTGAGGAGTTAATGAGGCGTCTCCCTGTTCCCAAAGTTCATCACACAGAACTCAGGCAGGTATTATGCTACGTCTGCCAAGGCAACCTCACGCAGGAAAAGGAAAGAAATGGAGCACGTCCATTCCCTGTGCTTATGTCTTACAGCGCCTTTAAGACCTGTAACAGCCAGCCAAGAGGCACAGTACAGTTTGACATAGGCTGAGAGAACAGAAGTCAACTGTGTCTCCAATATCCCTCCGTTAGCAGGAATGTGTTAAATACCTCATTAGGTCTTAGGAATTAGACTTCAAAAGAATACAGAAAGCCTGAAGGCTGGAGCCAGCCTGGTTAGGAACAAACTATGTGTGACCTCAGTCCCAGTGATTTGACCATCATCCTAGGAGAATGTGGTGATACCGCACCACTGCTGTCACATCCAGAGCCCAGCTCTGCCCAGCTTTTATACTTTGAAAGGTAGGTTAAAAAAAAATAAAAATAATGGTACAGTCAGCTCCTAAAGACCAAAATTATTCCTTAACATGCCATACATACATATATGAATCTCAAGCTCAACTGAAGTTTTAGTTCCAGGCTTTGAAGTACATTCCTCTAGTGTCCTGGACTTCACATAGCACAACACAGAGACAAAAAGCAGCCAGGATGCAGGTCCTGAGCAGCAGCATCTCCTAATGCTGCTGTATTCAGACAAAAGTCAATCCCATAAGCCAAAGTCTTACACACAGTTGTATCACTCCCTCTAAGCCACCTTACTCTTACCTAGATTTACACACAGCTCTCCACAAACTCTGAGCACAGACCTGATCCCCATGCTCAACAGCTTGGGCACAGTATTTGGTTTCTACTCTGCATTAATTTTATTGCAGTTTTCCAATTGCAATTTTTAATATGTTTTAATTTCACTTTTATTGCATTAGTTTTATTGGAAGCACGTGAGTGTGATTGTACTTCTTTGGATTCAATGCCAAAAATCAGAATAAATAGCAAGAATGAACGCCCCCTTCCCCAAAGAAAGCAGAAAAAACTGTTCAATGCTTTACATAGCAAATTTTTGACTCACTTACTAAAGTTTGAGAAGCAGTTTTGATTTTCTCTGCTATCACAGACTTGTCTGATCATGGATGAGTCATTTAGGCTTTCTGTGCCTCAAGCCCTCATCTCTAGAACTGCTGCCAGTACTGCCCTAACTCTTCTGGTGACTGGTGAGAATATATTTGTTAAAACATTTTCACATACTTAGGAATGAGGACCATGTAAGAATGGAGAAAAATATTTCCTTGGAGTATCTTATACTGGACTTTTTGGAATACGTGTAGGGAAACGGGTTTTGGAGACAACGGCTGATGCCACTGGGTTTTACCCTCTTCTTACCCTTTCCCCAAACTATGCTCTCAGGCTAAAAGTTGTTTCCAGTGTCAGATTTCTGTTGAGTTCAGAATTTAATATTTTTCTTGATCCATGTCACATAATGTATTTACGTCAAAAAAAAAAAAAAAATCAATATTTCTATTGCTTAATTCCACACAGTGTTTTACAGCTGTGCTGAAACAAAACTGAAGCCCAAGAGGATGGACAATGTTATTCCACTGCAACTCCATCCTCTCCGTGCTGGACACCACAGCAAGGTCCTGCTCTGACCCAGGGTTTCCCAGCTGACAGCTCACTGGAAGGGAGAAAAATATCTCAACTAAGATTTGGTGTGGTGATGAGGGGTTTGTTTAATCAAAACAAAGAATAATTGAAAAGTGACTCCCACTTTCATCATCTAAATGCAGAATTCAAAAGATTTTAGCCTTGCTGTGTAGATGAAATTTTTGGTATACTGCGAAGCTGTCACTTACGGCGTGTACTTCATAGGGCACGTGTATATGGGCTAGGATTTGCATTCGGCATTAAGAGAGCTAGCAGCTAACCCCTGTTAGAATCTAGCAATATTTAGAAACCTAACACTGTCTCCTTCAGAAAACCTTGTCAAGATTGCCAGAAGCTATATTTAAAGCCTCTTTTTTTTCCCCTCCCTTATATCTATTTAGATATCCTTTATCCCGAATGGTAAGATTGGACATCTTTCACTATTCTCCTCTGTGCAATGTCTGTTGTTAATTTTAAGTAGGATCTGTTGTTAGAATTTGAAAAGCTTTTGAAGCCCAGGTAATTATTAGCCTCAGACTTCTGTACTTTTGGACTTGTACATGATCTGATGGTTTCCTTACCCTTTTAAACTCATTACAAATGTTTCGTAATTATTAAGCATATGTGACTTGTGAGCAGTGTCATACATTATTAATGGACTAGTCTCTTAGAACTCGGTGGAAAAAATCAAAACTCCTTATGAAAAGTTGCTACTGAGAAAGTAGTAACTTTTCATATCTAATATCAATGAGGCTTTACTTTGTCAAAAGACCAAAGTAATATGATTGTATTAGAGGCTAATAGCATGACATTTTTCTTCTGTTAAGTAGCTTGCATTTTCAGTGCTATCTAAAGGGAGATCATTTTTTTCCTCTATTTTGAGGTTTGTCTTGGTTAAAAAAAATGCTAAATTCACTTTCTGCCTACCAGGAAATTTTAATAGCAAAGACTGAAATCCTGAAAAACAGTTTCATAATCTAAATAATGACACTTACTTAACCATGCATCTGCGGTGGGTGAAATTAAGAAAACTCTAGTTTTGAGAAATCATCGTTTCTCTAAAGGCAGCTGGGCAGCTCTCAGCTCCCTGAGCTTCGCTGTTCTCTGAGGTGGGGAATTTAATATAACTGTTGCCACAATTAGAGAGACTCCTGGGTGAAAACCTAGGCTGTTTGGTCAATCAAGTACAAGGTGATTTACAGCTGATAGGTGTTTGAAGATAGAAGGTACACGCGCTCTTCTTGAATTGATTTTTTCCTTGTTAGTCTTTTAGACTCAACACAAGTGGGAATACACCAATTTGAACATGTCCCTCCATATTACCCCTCCAGGTCAAAACAAAAGGAGATTGAGCTCACTTTTGTAGCAGGAAACAAGCTGCTGTGATCAAGGCATGAGAAAGAGAAATGGCAGCAATGCTACGAATCCAATCATGGCCCCTTGGAGTCCCACAGAGCTCTACGCCAAACCTTTAAGGCGCTTGCGATGACAGATGATAATTTCATTCACCATGATCAGGCAAAAGAAAGGTATGATCAAGCGGCAGACAAAATCGGAGCCTAAATTAAATCCTGGGAAAAGATCTCACCAAAAAACAGCCCCTCTAAGGCTAATGAAGTTGAATTAAAAACTGTTAAATCAGCTTATGAACAACTATTGTCACAAAGTGCTCATATATCACTTCTACTAGCCAAATATCAGATATATGAAAAAGGAGAATACCGCCAACAGTATGTTAGCACATTTAGTAAGGGGAAATAAATATTCTGCCTAACACCAGAAATTGAAAATCAAGCAGGGAGCCAATTTACTCATAGAGATATTAATAAAGTTCTCAGCAATTTTTATAAAGTATTGAATAGTTCCCAATTATATTATGGTCATAAAACCCAGCATATTACATTCCTTAAGAATTCAGTAATTTTTTTACTAGGCTGTTTCAAATAGATTAAATTAAACAAGAAGCAAAAGCAACAATTCCTCCTAGAGGTACTTCTAAATGTGAATCCTGACTTAAAGGAGACTTGGATGGTTTTGATTACTATAATGCATTTACTGAACTATAGTCTCCTCAATCCCTTGAATGAATCTTTCAGGGGATGATATCTAGATAGAT
>VZSC01004239.1:265446-305120 GCA_013398225.1 Steatornis caripensis
ATTTCTAAATAATACATATATCTGTCTGAATTATAATATAAAAATTTGAATATCTGGGAAGTTGCACTTCCTCAGGTCTTTGTTATTTTTGAATACAGTAATCACAATATTAATGCAAGACCTTTATCATACAAGAACTCTTATTAGCTAAAATGTAAGAGTTTTCACCTCTGCTCTTTGCCTCATTCAAGAAACAATCCACGTTAGATGAGATTTTCTTTTTTTTTCAATGTCAGTGGCTGGAACTAATTGAATTCAAAGTTTTAAGTGTCAGCAGAGTTGCCACAGAATCCAGTAGTTGTGCTACAAAACAATTACCAACATGAAGTGATACTCAAGGAGAAAAGAACTCAAACAGAGTTTTTTGAGCTGAAGTCTAAGACTTGAAATCATTAAGGGAGAACAAAAATTGGCACATTTCAGAGTTATTTTAAAGAGTCCCTCCTCAAAAAGTTGAAATTTCATCCACCACTAGAGAACACAAGAGAAACATAACTTAGGCCCTTTCTTTACAGGGCTGTAGTTGCCCTAATTTTCAGTAGCACATAAACCAACAACATTTTGGGCCCTAAAACATGTTTGACACAAGGTCAAACATTTGGCACTATGTCCAATGTATCTATGCCAAATGTTTGACATGAGGTCACAAGGTCCAATGTACGTATGTCAAATGTTTGACATGAGGTCATGAGGTCCAATGTATTTACTTCAAATGTTTGACACAAGGTCCAACGCTGGTATCAGGAGCCCCCAAGCTCTTTTCACTGAGGAAGCAGGTGAGAAGCAATCAGATAAAGACGCTTATAGAGGCTTATTCTTGTGTCACAAACTAACTGTATCTGCAGCACCAACCACTAACACACGCATTTCAAATCTCTCTGCGTTTGCTTACAAAGGGTTGCTAGAAAGTCAAGTCAGAAAACTGTCAATGAAAACAGAGAAATGCTGAAAAACTAGATTAGTTTAGGAAATTATTAGATTTTTGTTCAATAATCTGTACACAACTAAGGAAATTAATAACGAATTCTTCACTTTAAGGAACTGTTTTTCATGCCATGAAATAGAAAGAACCTACAAGTTTCCCCAAACTATTGCACTGGTGTTCTTAGCTCCCTGATTTGATGCCATGCCAACTGAGAAACTAAGAGCAAGAAGAAGATATGAGAAGGATACAGTGTCCTTCCCAGCAGCTCACTGGAAACTGTTCCTCAGACACATGTGAGCATCGATTTCTGCGTTCCGCACTGAAACTGTCACTGTAGCTGCTCTGTAATTTCCATGAAGCGGGAGACAGCAAGCACTGCCGACAACTTCAATGGCAAATGAGGAGTAGGACTGTGATAGCAACAAAAGATGAACAAATCAGCAGCAAACAGCTGTGAAAGTAAATATTTCACAAATGGAAAGTGAGAGGAAGGATGCCTTTAAGCAAGCAGGCAAGCAGAAACAGCACGTGTCATGAAGGTCTCTAAGAAGTTCCTGTCTTAAAGGTGTGTGGAGATGGGCAAGAAATAAAGGACAGGAGGCTGTGGACTTGCTTTGCTGGACTTACCAAGAAAGGAGCTGGGGTGAAATGCTCTAGCTTGCCCGCAGCAACAGTGAAGATAAAATAGATTTGACTAAGGGAGCCCAAGGAAAAAGAAGAATCTGGAGTTGTACACGCTGGTGAGATCATCTTCTCCTGGCTGAGCACTGGAGAGATGAAGGTTTAGCTGGGAGAAAGCAGGAGTATGAGGACTAGAAACCCCATGAACAAGTGGAAACAAATAAACACAAAAGGTAAACCAAGCAAAAAAGAAAACCCATACAAAATCCCCCAGGTGTGCACACACAGAAAACTAACTTTGCAAGTAATAAAGAGTCTGAATTATTGCCTTAACCTGGGCATGACCTTCCAATTACCTTTAAAAATGCTTATGTCTTGAATCAGGTGCTTGCCGTGATACGAATCACAGTGTAAGCTGTAGGATTGATTGCAGAGCTGTGGTTAAAGCCAGAGAGGTATTCAGCCAGGACAGGGACACAAGTAGCTCTGGGAGACACGCAGTGCAGGAGACCCCATGTGAACTGGTAACTGACAGTTACAGGAATATACTCCAGGGGACATAAACAGGAAAAAACAGGTAACTATTAACGTCACAAGAGCAGTGTCTGTTGCTGGTTGCTTTCAACTTAGAGCAAATTTGAGGCATACCGTGATCTCAAAGCACATTTAGTAAGGAAAAATTAGAAACAATTCCCTGCTGTGGGCTAATGAACTAATGTAAAAGCACGAGCAAATGTCATTTTAAAGGACATGTGTAAACTATAGTTTTAATTGAGAATCTTAGGAGGAAGTCTGCATAGAAAGTACCAAAATCGGGAATCTGAAGTAGAAAAAGTGAAAAATGATCAGATACTAGAAGCGAGTCAACACCTAGTAGGAAATCCCAAACACAAAATTGCATTGGTTCCAGCACATTTCTACACAGACGTAAGCGAGCTCTTAGTGGAAATGGAAGATTTACTTGACTTTGTTGAAAAGAAACTTTTTTGTCCCTAAGAGAGAAAGGTTCTGTGAGGTGGATACAGAAACGTACAGACTGAGGTAAACATAAGGGGGAAGATAACGTCTCTGTTCATGACTAATTGAAAAGCAAGCAAAGAAAGTTTTCTTTCCATTTTGTTAAAGGCATGTGACACTGGCTTGAGTGTTGTGCCTCTGGAAGTTCATTCAGCCTTCTCTTATTGGGAAAAACCAAGACACTGCAAAGGCTTTCAAAACTGCCTGTCTCAAAGTGGAGAACTGAGGCACAAAGAGCAGGCAGTTAACAACACACATCCTTTGAATTGGGGGGAAAAAATTCACAACAACCATACAGACTCTGAGGAGAGCCCCAGGATCTCTTCCTTGCTAGTTAACAGGGATTGAAGAGTTGCCCACAGGCTACATTCACCTTTCCATCAGGCTAAGCCTGTTGGGTACCTTTCATGTGTTGAAGCAGTGGCGTCTTACGCCATCTGATTAGAAAAGCCAGAGGCAGCAGATGGGAAACCATATCCGCAAGGAACGCAGACGCCTCCCTCTTGTTTCCACGGCTGGGAGTGGGAAAGGCCCGTGGCAGAGCAGACTAAGTGGTGTATGCCCCATCAGTGTGGTCCAGAAGGAGAGACGCACGAGAAATTTGAGTCTGCTCAGATCTATCATGCAAAGTCACTTGTTTAGTGAGCGATTACTGAAGAATGAGTACCATCAAAGACTTTTTGCAAGAATTCGAGCAGCCTCAGCTGTAAAATAAAATGATCAAATAAAAAAAAGGCTATGACAAACTTTGTGCTTTAAATGACATTTCTTCATATTGTTGGTGGAGTTTTGGACAAAAGAAAGAGGAAGCTGTCAGGCAAAGACTTAAACATGCATAAACTCTCCAAATCTGCACCCAAGACATCTGCTGATGCCTGCAGCGAAGCACACCTATGCTATAAATACTGTTATGGGGAAGATACGACTCACAGAAGGTAAGTGCTTTTGTTTTCTTGTTTATCATTTTGATGCCTTGATAACAGGCATGAAAAGCAGGAACCAGTCCAGCACCATGCTTTTTAAAAACACTACTGTATATATTAGAGAAATCTGACATGTCTCTGATTTTCCACATACTCCATTTTAAGGTTTGAGTTTTCAAAATGATGAGTAAGTGCCTAGGTAGCATGGGAGTACACACAAGGAACGAAAACAGCACATCACTTTCACACTCACTCCAAGTATCCTATAGGTGACACAGACTTGATATACAGCACATTTACTCGTATATAGTCCCATGAGTTTACAAGTAGACATACAGCTCCTCTCTCAAAGACCTTAAAATCTAACCAAGGCAAACACAACAAAACATAGCGGAAGAGCTTCAGTGAGGAAAGAATGAGAAGATTATTTATAACAAGGAAAGAAGCAAGATTTCTTGAAGATACAGCTTAATTACAAGGGAGGATTTGAAGGAAGATGCAGAGAAAATGCTTGATGGAGAACAAGGAGACAGACAATCATGGGAGCCACGTAAAAGGGTGTACAGAGCTGAAGAAATGAGGATGGGAATAGATGATGTGAATGCACATTAACCTCTCTCTTCTTTCTCCCAGAGACTCACTCCAAAGTCAAAAATTGCTCTTGGATATTTGCCATTCTGTTGGTGAATCCGAGAACACACCCCTGCAGGCCCATCATGGGTCTAGATTGGTCTAATAAATCACTTGTCCCAAGACAATGCAATTAAGCCTAATTAGCCAGTGCCTTTATTCCTAAACAGTCTCTTCCCAAGGGAGGTTTTAACTTTTGGTTTCTAAATTAGCTCAAGGAGCTGAATTGTTCTCGTCTCCTTGGCAAAGAAACAGTTCGTCTCTACCTTAGTATGGGATACTTTATGAACTAGAAGGACACACGTTGCACTCCACTAATAACTTATCCATACATTAGTCCACACTTTGAGCCCCCTGGGACTGGTGATAAACCCTTCTGCGAACAGCAGCGTGTACACTTCCACCCGTGCGACCATGGCCTTCCCACGTCGCGGCGTTCAGCACGGTTTCCTGGAAGTGCCTACATTGCTTCGCCACATCTTCTCCTCGGTCAGGCCAGGGTGCTCTGTTCTGCTAAAACTTTCAGTAGGGCTGAGATACTCGGAGCCAATAGACCCCAAGGGTCAGTGAGAATTGAACCATCTTAGTCTACTATTCCTAGAAGCATCTCAAACAACAGCAGCTTTAGTTCTTTCCAGTACAGTAAATATAAAACCACCCTCCCACTCTTTTTATGACTGTCCTTTGCTCCCAGCTCACATTGCTCCAAAGCTCCATTAAGTTCAGCAGTTTCACCGAAGCTTCAGCTGTTCAGTTTGGGGATTATGTGGCTCTAATTCAAAAAGGAATAATGTACTATCTCCTCATAGATCAAGAAAACAACTATAAAAACAAACTCAGCTGGAGATACCAACGCTGAAAGGGGTTGAGCAACTTCTTGCAAAACAAAGCTCCTGAGCAGAGACGGTCTGCCCTGGAAAAGGGTGGTGACCCCAGAGTACCTGGGAAAAATTGGAAGGGGTGGATGTACGGGACTGGAATCACATAGTTTTGTTCATCTCATGCCAGGATAAAAGTTCGCATACCAAAAAGTTGTGCAGGTCTCTATAAAGAAGTAGCAAGAAGCAGTTTGTGCTCTGGTATTTTCATTGGAATCAAGGTGCCAAAAAGGAAAGTGATCCAAGAGAAAGGATTGATATCTCACCTCTCCCTATGAAGAAATTGTCTGAAGATAACTACTTCATACTAGCTTTGAGAAACACAATGTATCTCTCTGTTTCTTGTTTTTCAATTTTTTTTTTTTTTTTCCTGTAGTAAAAGCCAGCACACAAAGTCTTTGGACACCAGCTGCCCCTTACGCATGCAGCATTTCTTCACGTCACACAAACTTTTTATTTTTCAACTCCACCTGCTGCTAGTCTGTGCTAAAGTTAAGTCTCGATAAATCCTTTTGTTTTAAACACTAGACTGTGTACAATTTTCACTTAATCCTCTGCCAAGGCTTATCTATTATTCTCCTGGCTTCTTTACATATATTTATTTCCCTTTCATCTTTTTAAATTGTGCCTTACTTTTCTTGCAGAGATTTAACTAAGACTTTTTTTTTTCTTTCTCCTACCTCAGTATTCTGCAAATTTGTCCCCTCCTGTCCCTTATGCCAGCTGACAGCGGAGCCGAACTCATCGCACTTTTACAGCTGCAGATACTCTGCTGTGAACACCTGACTTCTCCTGTACCTTCGAGCCCAGGTGCTCACAAACATTTGTATTTCGTTATAGCTAACTTGCTCCGCAGATTTCCGTTATCCTTCTTTTTATAGATGGAGACATTGAGAAACAGGGGAAGCAAAAAAAGAAAGAAAGAAAGAAACAAAAACCTCCCACCATTTCTGAAGCCCAAAAAGCTAGTCGAGCAAAATTCAGTGTTAGCAGGTCACCTTGGTGCTCTCTGTGTCTTGGAAACCTCCTCTCCTCAACACAGCTGCTTTTATGTGGAAATCTGGTGGCACACGATCAGCCTGCACTGGCCAGACGCTTACAGTAGTGTTTCTTAGCTCTGGTCTGTCCAGATCTTTTTTTATTTGCAACTGTAGCATAGAGAAATCACTCTAGCAAAATTAACCAAGAACATATTACATTGTGATATACAGGGCAGGTATTAAAAAAGCTATTTGAGTATGAAAAGAGACTTCAGAGGAGGTGAGATCATGAGAGAACAGGGATCTATTGGACCCATGTATCAGACTGATTCAGTTTTACTGCTCTAGGAAGAGAGATAGGGGACTAGCAAAGGACTACTGCACATGCTCAGGTACAGATGTTAGCTAGGATGGTTACAACACGCAACTTTCAAACCCATGGCCCTTGCGGTGAATTACAGAACCATGTCTAGCCAAGCTAGGGAGAGCAGGACAGTGTTTGCAGTGACACAAAACAAGAAGGGGACATACGAGTCTGTATTGCCCGTAGCCTCTGTCTGCCAGTTAAGACCAAACCATGCTCTTGGGCATAAATCCTTTCCCAAGATGGTGAACTACCAACTTTTAAAACTCTTGTGGTAAGCTTGCATATCCATAAAGGAGTGGGGTTGGTGTTGCCTTTTGTCTGCTGGGATGCGTTGTGGTATCACTGAATAACATCGGTTTGGGGTTGTGTAGGCTTGCAGTCAGGCTGCCACAACCTCGGTCTGCAGAGCCAAAGCAGAAAGCGGTTTCGGCATGGCCCAGCTGCTAGTGGTAAGGCTATTAAATAAACTGATACGTGTTTCTCAGGTTGCATTTGTAAAGAAAGGAGCAGCAAGTAAGTGTTTTGCTGTCCAAGAGGCAGACTCCGGATGGAGCAGCACCCGTGGGGAGCAGCTGGAGGGGAACCCAGTTTCTGAAGCTGCATAGCTTCAAAGCGAGCGCCTATTTGCTTACACCGCTCTTATTAGCACGACTCGGCACGGACAAAAGCATACTCATGAAATTAAGGGAAGTCAAAACAAAATACCTAGATGCCTTTGGTGATGGGCAGTAGCAGTTCTTGGGGGTTTTAAATTAAAATTTTGGATGGAGCTTTTTAATTTTCAGTAAGTACCTAAGTCCTTTCTGCCCCAGTNATTAAGGGAAGTCAAAACAAAACACCTAGATGCCTTTGGTGATGGGCAGTAGCAGTTCTTGGGGGTTTTAAATTAAAATTTTGGATGGAGCTTTTTAATTTTCAGTAAGTACCTAAGTCCTTTCTGCCCCAGTCTCAGCCAGTAACAGGCAAAGGCTCTTGGCAAACCTTCTGTGTCTGCCTCTCTGAATTGTCAGAACATACATTTTTATTTTACAATACAATATATTATTTTGATATAAAAATAACTACTTTGTCAATAGCTTGCAGAAAATATGAAGGATGAGACAAATTAAAGAAATCTATATAGGTGGGTAAAGTGACTTGCATAATATTGGCTGTGAGTTAGAAACAATATTTCAGGCAGTTTAAATGACAAAAGGATATCAGCTGGATTGGGATTTAATTATCCGCTTATGTGTGCGGGTTGAGACGCAAAGAAACGAAGTGTTTGGTGCTTCTGCTTTTGAATGAAGTTGTCTGGCCACTGGGTGTCATCCTTGATTCAGCTGACAGCCAAAGACTTTTTAGATACAACATAAAACCCACAACTTTCAGAGCAGTTAAATTCCACTCTATTTGATTGTACAACATACAGCAAATTGGTCTGCATTTAAATCAGCTATAAAATTGAATACTTTGACATAGACAAATTCTCCTTTGTCTCACTGGCTTATTTGGAGACCTGAAATGTCTGGTTGATGCAGAAAAGAAATAAAAGTAATGCAACCTGGGCATATTAACTACAAACAATTTGATGAGTGATTATCAAATCTCAGGAAATACAAAATAACCATGATTAAATAATGCAAAAGGTCTATGCAGGAAGTTTGGAATCATATCCTTAATTGGGCCCCAGGCCAAAAAATCATATTTCATATGGGCAATTGTGTTTAAGACATTCAGTATCCAGATTCAGTACACAACTTAAGGACTGCGTATGAAGAAGCTGGTTCAGGAAAAACTAATTGAAGCTCTTACCCACAATACCAAGCTAGTACCTTCACAGAATTTTCAAAATTTCATCAAGGAGGAAAAAAAAGACTCACTGTCCTTTAGACTTTATTCACTCCTCCTATTGCTATTCTGATTTCCAGCTGGTCCAAATTTTTTTCACTACTCAGCATCTTCCCTGCTCCCCATAGCCAGGGTCCAGAGGTTTGGCAGTGAGAGCAGTGCCTGCACCTGGCTAATGGGGAAGCACAAGAAAACTTTCCAGAAGAAACATCCAGATTTTCAGAATATTTTGCCAGTGTTCACATGGGAGGATCAAATCAGCTCACAACAGGTCATATGTCATCCTAATGAGTTTTCTGTTATGGGTGACTGAGAAGAACTTATTGGCATTATTTTGTTATCTCCTGGGAGTCTAGACAGTCTGAAACCAGCACATAGTACGGTGAAGCTGCTTATTATAATATTAGTTCTCTCTGAAACCTGATTTAGTTTGCCTTCTTCAAGCTAAAATAAAAGTAAGTGCCAGCAATTTTCCCAAGCACTGTAGCCAGAAAGAAATGTTTACATTTGTCAGTGCATTAAAGGTATTAATCTTACTGTTCTTAATACACATACATAGAGTACAGTCATGTAACTTTTTAAGAAACAGTTGTGTTTTGTTTTTAATGCAGCTAACCTTAGTTGATAGCACAGCTTTTCATGGATTATACAGTCTTTGAGAGCACAGATCTCCATGTAATGCTTCCTAGCTTTACCAATGGATATAATTTTAATGAAAACGTGTCAGTATTAAAGAGCTATTAGACAGAGAGTTGAAACTGTCTTTGATTTTGTTCACCAACGAAAAACTTCAATGATTTAAAAAAATCAATTTTTAAAGGAAGATGTTACATATTCTCTTTATATTAAAGAGTCTCATAGGCATGATTTAGGTTACTTGTTTTAATAGTGTAGGCATTCTCTTTTATGATTATGTTTAGTTTAGAACCGATAGCAGACTTCAAGGAGGAAATGCATTTAAAATGTGAGCATGTACATTAACAATTTCAAAATTTACTAAAATTAGCATAAAACAACCCATCTGAGGTAACAAAATCAGATAGCCAAATTATCTAAGCTTGTACTACCTGTTTCATTGATGCAATAAGCCAGCAACAAATATTAGCCCAATGAGGTCGTTTTTTGAAGCAGGGAATTTCTTCTGCAACTATATACATATATACACACACACACACACGTAACACAGATACACATGTCCGTAATCTATGACTAGGAACCTATACACTTTCTCACTTTCAGATCTCAACTCAAAGGGAAAGTATTTTCCCATTTAAACTTCACAGCAACTATTATTTGGGTATAGAAATATACTTACGCTGGTTTAATTCTTTGGGAATGCTTCTCATGAATGTAGGCACCAGCGAGGCCTCCTGCTCCAGAATTTAAATACTGCAAAGAATAAATCAACATGTACATGTCATGCTCATTATCTCTAAAATACAGCTTTCCTTCCTTCACCCTGCTCTATAAAACAGACCAATTTAAACATTTCTAATGGCTTCTACCTGGAGATCTTAGCATTTGTCTCAAAGTGCTGATGTAGGTGAAAGCAGGTACATTTTTCAGAGTAGTTCTAAAAATATATTTCTTGGCTTACACGTGATATTTGAAATCTGAGAGACAAAAGGCTAGAAAACTGAAGTACAGCTGAAATAGTCCCATATCATAACACATATAGCAAAGTTATTAAACAATTCATCTGACTATATCTGTTGATTCTTAATATCAAGAGAAGCCAAAGGAACTGAAGATACTCTGTTCTGTGATCTGAAATTATTTAAGTTTAGGCAAGAATATTCTCTTACTTCGGGACCACTTAAGAAAATCCTATAGACACAAGCTGTTCTCGATGCAGGAAATAACACGAGAGCCTCTGATACCGTGACCACAGAGCAGAGTGTGCTTCAGAGCAGATATTTAACCACTCCTAGCATCCATCTCACACCCACAAGACCTTGCAGGTCATTGCCACTTATCTCTTGGAACTTCTTGTAACAAAGCCACCACTAAAGTCAGGGTCCATCTCCTTGCTGTGGCTGCTTCAGATATTCAGCCAAGTCTTGATCGGTAGTTCAGGCGTGGTTCTTATTCATCTGACCTGTTTGCTGACCCATGATATAAGTGACGTTATGGAAAACGGTCTCAAACAACGAATCTAACTTTACCTTGTAGGAGCACCAGCAGGCAAAATCTACTTCCCAGTCATGTAAATGAAGCTCTACATTCCCAACAGCATGAGCCAGGTCAAAACCAACAAAGCAACCCTGCAGGAAACAGATAATTAATATACTACTTATCAAGATAATCATCACTATAAAATTATTTTGAAAAAACACCTTTAGAGTTTTACTTGCTCTTCATATAGGCATGCTATCCAGTCCTATCTGTTTGAGTTATTGCTAGAAACAAGTTTTCTATAGCATAGATACATGTAGAAATCATGAATTGTTTTGTGGGCTTGTCTTCAAGGGCACTTGGTTATGATTTAGATTCCAAAGTTTTTACTCACGCAGTAAGGCGGAATCACTTGAAATAAGTATTCAGAATGAATGCACAATTTCAGACTGTTGTATGGCATGAGAAGCTCTAGGCAGAGACAAAATTGTAATGTACATAATGCTGTCAGTCACTCACGCACAATTCCATTCCACTATATATTTATACTCAAGGTCTCCCTGATCTTGAAACCACGAGGATCTTGCTCTTTGGGAATCCCAGTGGGTGACATAGCAGCCTATGCAACACGTTGATCTTTAAAGACTTCTGTACTTGTCCCTAAAAAGGTTACAAAAGCGTTCTGTCATTTCTCTGTGAAGAAGTGTTGTATTTGTCACAATCACAATTTGCATAGGGCACTGGGGGAAAAAACGTGTGTGAGAACCACAGATGCATAGACGAAAAAGCAGCAGTTTTACACACACAATAACCACTGGATGGCAGCATTTTTAAACTAAAAAGTTCTTCCAATCTTTGCTATTTATTTAAGAGTAGAGAAATAAAACTGCCTTTTGTGCCTGGACTACAAATGAAATGTTATTTTGCATTTTGCTTTTAAAACACAAACAGCCTCCTTGCAAACAGCATGGTAGGAATAAGAGCGAGAGCACAGGCTTCAGAATAATCAACGTCCAATAACAAAACAACGGATTTTTTTAAGAATCTCCTGCTGTGTCTTGCATGAAGGGAGCCTTAGCTCAGTTATTTAAACGTTACTTTGGTGTATTTAATCGTGTATATAAGCTAGATAACAATTTGAATGAGACAGCATTTTAAGAAGATGTGATGCACTATTTCTAATGGAGGCGTCAGTGAAGTTAGCAGTTTGAGAAGTCGCTCCAAAGCAATGGGAAGAAAACTCACTGCCATAGCTTTGGCACGATCTGAACGTTTGATCTTAAACAAAAACTAAATACCAATAAATCCAACTTCACACCCTTGGTGGCTTGTCTTTGCATGGACGCTCAGAAGTGAGTTAAGGTAAATCAACTGAAATGCTGAAGCTAATACTGAGAAGCTGAAGCACACTGAATACCCCTGGGAACACGCTCATTCAGAGGTAAAACGGCCTTGGTTCAGAGAAATAAGCTACGGCAAACTAAAGCAAATCTACTATTGAACAAGGAGGTTTTCATAGGGTTTTGAGGCATTAACTTCAAAACTTGGGTTGACTGGATTTAAACATTTACAGGTATCCCTTCGTACATACATCCCACACAAGTTTTTTTTTTAAGAACTACTATGAGAGATTCATTGGTCGCAGTGGAAACCAGGAATAACACGATACGCTGAGAGCCTTGCAGAACGTATGTGTCTGGCAGTACATTAGCAGAATTAAAAAAACAAAGAAAAAGAGTAGTTGCTCATAAAAAACGCCTGTAAGAAATTTAATTCTATGGTAAGTCTTGTGTAAAAATCAATTGTCCTTTCCCTGTCAGTAAGTGATAAATTCTACAAAAAAAATACATTCAAGCACAAGATGGCAAAGACGGTAGATGGAAGGAGAAGACTCCTTAAGCTATCCACAGGTTGGATGCCCTTGCAGTCACAGTAGTATAACAAGGCTGCCAAGCCATATCTATAGCTGTAACCTCAACACACTCAAACTTCCTCGGGCAATGACGCTGGCCGGAATATATCAGCTTGCACCTACACCGTGGGCTCGTAGCCTGCAAACAGGACGGCTACCAACATGCGACCCATGGGTCATCTTCCTGAACTGTTTTAGCTGCTCCTAATTGAAATTGCTTGGTAAATTCTACTGTGCACTATTTAACTTACTAACCAGGCATAGCCTGAAAATCTGGGTTCAGTGCTGGCAGGTTTCCTGCATCATCTCAGAAACACCCACTCATACCGTTTTGTTCACGCCGTCATCTGCAAGATGGGTGGTGCTGGTTTGCTTTCCCCGGGGAGGCGTCTGACACCCGAGTCACACAGACAGCAAATGTTTAGCCACACAGATTGCACGGGAAAAAGTAAAACAAACTGAAACAGCTCTCCGTGCACAAGCCACGCAGAACAAGGACTGCGTGGGAGCGTCGCTTCCGCAGACTAGGGGGAAAACAGAGCTCTCCATCTGCTCTGGGCAAAGAAGGGGACACGTGCTCTCCCCTGCCTCTTCCGTTTTATTCTAACATCTAAAAGTCATTTCTGCAAAGTGTCTGGGTAGCTGCTGATAACCAGCAGGTAAGAACTCAGCATGGACAATGACATTTGGAGAGAGGGAGAGAAATGACAGCTTCACACCAGCAAAGCTGGGACATTTAGAAAGAGAGACGGGAAAAGAAATTAAGATGAAGGATCTTAAAGCCCTTCCTACTGGGACTCAAGAGATTAAAATACTTTACATACAGTAGAGTCAGTGGAAAGTACATATAACTTATGAAATGAAAATTGTATTTGAAAGCTAGGCTCTCCTAAAAGTCAACCATCTCTTTGCTTGTAGAAGAATAAAACAACTCAACCTCCTCCATCCTCTAGAGTAAGCTCAAAAGTATGAAACAAGGAAAACTGTTACATCCTCTTCAGCCTGCTGATGAGTCTCTTGCACAATACGTAGTAATTTTGATTTATCTGAGAGACCTAAGATGGAAAAATAGCCTGAGGCAATTTTTCAAGCTTAATTTAGTTCATTTAATATTTAATGACTTAATGAAGCTGTCTATCTGCAGAGCTTTCACTCTGGGAGGAATCTTAACATACGTAGAGAACTTAGGAAATTGGCTTAAAAAATGTAAAAGGAAATCAGTAACATAATTCATAAATGATTGACCTCAAGAATCCTCGGACATTTTCCAGACCTCCTGAGCTCGCAGCTCAAATCTCTAGCCAAGCCCTGATAGGGCACAACACTGCAGGATTGTATTTCAATTGTACATTAAAAGAATTATTAAGACCATCTGTGCAGAACTTTTCTCTCTGTTACACTGGCTGACGAGTGATTTCCCCCCCCCCCCCCNGCTCAAATCTCTAGCCAAGCCCTGATAGGGCACAACACTGCAGGATTGTATTTCAATTGTACGTTAAAAGAATTATTAAGACCATCTGTGCAGAACTTTTCTCTCTGTTATACTGGCTGACGAGTGATTTCCCCCCCCCCACTTCTCAAATGACATTTCCGCCTTGTATTTTCCCTTTCTGACTTTCTTGCTTGTCAGCTCTCCCCAACCTATTTTCTGTTGAGGAGCATGGGGTCATTCACCAGCCTTCATCACCAGGAAGGGGAGCCTTGCATTTCTGCTAAGAACAGGACTTCTTGGGCTTGTCCTCTTGTAACACACAACATTTGAAAGGACTTCCAGCCTTTCAATGATAATATGTTATGTAGAAGACAATCCTGGTTTCATCAGGTCCAGAAGATCTTGAAAGAGATACGGTCTTTCAGTCTGAAAGCTTGTGCGCCTGAGGACAGGGACTGGTTGGATGGCACCAAACAGAAATTAAGCCCATACACGTTACACAGATGCTAATGACTCTGGTTCAGCGGTGTTTTCTTGTTGTCCCAGTGGCAGCTCCCAATGTCCACTCTGACCTGGGAACACAGGAGAGGAGCCAATTGCTTTTGAAGATCCAACATGTTGGGCCTTTTGGTAAACACAAACCCTGAGACCAAGAGAAGCAGCAGAATATAGGACTACTTCTTACCAAATCAAGAGAGCCAGCTCTCCAGGAGCCGCTGATTTCATAGCTGTTCAAGTAAATATTTGCCGTATGTGGATGTTGAAGTGTGGTATACCAGTATGTTACACAGTGGTTTTGTATAAACATATAAACATCACTAGCCCAGGGGGCAGAATCCATAAGGACACTGAGCTGAGTGTATCTGACAGTAGGGAAATAAAACCAGGGCTGGCTCGTGCATTTCAAGCCTCATGGGTACTCAAGTAGATCTTCAGGCTGAATTACTTTTTCTTTTTAAATACACTAATGACATTTTAGGTCACGAATCCACCTGGATCCCAGTCCTATGCACTCTAACCACAAAGAGCCTGATAATTAATTCTTTTTTTTTTTTCTTTTTCACCCTTTGAAAGATTTCTGGAAGGAGAGGTTATCTTCTATGTTATGGCATTTCTAACAGGCACGTAGATAGAAACAGACCTTTGACATCTCTCTGTGCCTGCTGGAGTACTGAACCGCTGTCAGAAATTGTTCTCCTCTTCGGTAACATGATACACAGCCTCTGTGAAAGTGTGCAGGGCTTTTGTGTATATGCACCGTGTGGCAGCACATACACCAGAGTTAATAATAGTGTTTGCATAGCCTTAGTAGAAGCAAGTGCTTATACTCCACCAAGTGCTGGTTATCTATCTCCTCAGATAATGTAAACATCAAATCCATTTTTGTTCCATGTAATGAACTATCAGCGACTGCTTTTCCCCAGAACAAAGGTTCTTAGCCACTTTGGGGTAGTTTACAGCTTTCAGTGAAACTGCATCACTTCCACTCATCCAAGCATGTGTCCCACAGTCCAGAGAGCACCTTTACAGAGGAGGTAAAGTGGTAGGGCTTTTCCCGGATTGTTCATATTTACAGTAGAGAAAAAAGATTTCTCTCTCAGACACCTTTCAGACACGTCATAGAGCAGATTTTGGGAAGAAGCGCTGCAGGCAAGTAGGTGGCGGCAGCTGAAAGAAAGCTTTGCTATCACCTGCGGTGAGAGCAAGCAGAGCAGTGGGTGGCATCATCTTATTGATAACTCATCTTCCCTTTCAGACATTTCATCATAGCCTTTTGATTAAATGTGATCATTCGAGTACTGGAAGACCCTCAAGCAAGGCACCATGAAGGTGTTGTTTTTACATGGAGCTAACACATAGACCGGTTACCTCCTGCAGCTGAGTCCCCCTATTTCTTTCTTTGACTTTCTGCATCAGTGTCAGAAATTGTTCTTTGTTTTGTACTGTGTTCAGGACCAATTTTGTCGCCAGGTGCTGCTCTGTGAGAACAATCCCATTTTACATCCCTGTGGGCCCTGCACTAGCTCTCGCACCTGCTGTGCTCTCCCAGGGGAGACTTTACCGTCGCTTTCCAGCAGCATAACTTACTCCCTCACCTCCAGAAAACTTTCCACTGCCAAACCTACAGCAACAGAAGATGTATAGCCTGATGTGAGCCAGGAACATCTCCAGAGAGTTCAAACATCAAATATAAATAGTTAGCTGGTTTGCCAAAAATCCAGTGATATTAAATAAGTTTATCTTTGAGTGGTTTAATCTTATATGAGATAAGGTACATCCAGTAAAAGACTGCCCCTCCAGAAAGTCTCGTGACCTCCCGTTGATAAGAAGACCTAATTAAAAACTATTTTCTCCTAGATTCCTGAGGCAATTAAGATGCTTAAAGAAGTTTTACAGCTACGTCCACTGAGCACCTGCCTGCAAGCTCAGAAGGCTGAGTCATCACTAAAACGCTGTCCTCTTGTGACGTTGATGTGCTCCACGTTGTGCCTGTCTCCGGAAAGCTGATCAGCTGAGTCTGAACACTACTGGCTCCATGGGGAGCTCACCTCTGCTTACCGAGGGCAAAAACTGCCACAGCACGGCGGCGGGAAAGGAGGAAAACTGTGAAAGTCTGACAAAAAGCAAAAAAACCTAACGCAAACTAACTTTTAAAGTGAGATTGGAGCTGTGATTACCTCCTCCTCCTTGTCCACTGAACCTCTTGAAGTTCTATCCTTCAAAAAAAAGCTCTGTAGAAGTTAATAGTCATGACTTATCTCTCCATATAGCTTAAGTCACACCTGCAAGATTGCTCTCACAGGGCTATTTCTTCATGCAGCACAGTCCCCAAAGGATTTCGACGTAGAGTGCTTTTACTTTTTATCAGAGCCTCATAAGTTTACACATGTCCTCTGCTTTGTTCCACAAAAAGTAGAAATTAAAAATATTTCACAAGGAAAATTGACCTAAAATTGGTGTTAAAAGGACAAGTCTGGAGCACTCCTACCTTTTCTCGGCCAGCCTTTGTTATTCTAGGGATGTCAAACAGCTGTCCCGTGTAGTACTGCACCCCACTGAATAGGATGACAGCAATAGAGTCCCCTTCCTTCTCAATTACAGCAAGGATATCTTCAGTCCTCAAGGTCTCCTCCCCCTAAAACAAAGTTAAAGCACACATTTTACATCAACTCTGGCAGTAATGAAACTGTCATTTCTTATTTCATAATCTATATTTTACCATGAGCTGTGCTCCTTGCATAAGGACATCAAAAGTAAATCCTTAGCATGGTAATGATATACAAAGGTAGTGCTACAAAGTAGCCTGTGAGTAAGTTACCTCCAAAAAAAAAAAAAAAAATCATTAGCAAACTTATCTTGAAGGTGCCAGTTACAAAAATTCAGTTCATATTCTGGCATGCTTCATACTCTTTAATATTTCAGACAGTTTTAATTTACAATAAAAAAACCCCATCCTGGTGCAAACAGCATATATAATGATTGTTATGTGGTATCTGAAATTTGTGACACCCACAAGACTTGAAAGCTGTCTATCAGTTTCACTCTGTACTTTTCTGATAAACTTCATATCCCACAGGAAGCTATTATAAAACTGCCATATTTATATTTCAAAAACAATAAGTCTCACATCATCAAAAGTACAAAAATCCCCAAAACCGAGGTCATTAAATACAGAGGAATTTCACAAAAAAAAAAAAACCAACCTGAAAAAATTCGTTCTTGATTCTTCATAGGAAAATTACTGCCCCATCCTCCTCCCACCTTCCTAGCAAGGATCATGTAAACCATACCACCACCTAGGGATCAATTAGGCAGTGAAAACCTAGAATTAAATTAGGCTTGTTACTGAAAAGAGCTTGCGCAAGATTGTTGAATTGCAAGTAACCGTTATTATCTCAACAATCTTTGCAAATCTATCAAGCGTTCAGGAGCGGGCTCTTTACTCATAAGATGACTCAGATTTCAGAAGCGAAAGGTCACCATCATTTTATAGTTAGGTGGCAAAATTCTTAATACCACGAAAGTGAAGCATGGCAGCATTTTACATTAATCTGAACTGCATATTACTCAAAGCAGACCTTTCCCTTGGTCCGTGCTCATACACAGACTGCTGCTGTTCGTGCTATGGCAATCTTTTACCTTAGGACATTAAAAGGACATTGGGGTTTCTCAATGAGCTACTATATTTTGCAGTTCTTTAAAGATGCTGTCAGGTTTTGCAAACGGGGAAAATAGTGAGAACAACATTTTTTGTTCTATAAGGCAAATGCACTAGTTGAACCATACAATTATAAAATGGGTTCTAATGCCAAAAAACATACACACAAACAGAATACACGATTCATAAATTTTACCTGAAAGTATTCATAGGAATAGTTTATAACTTCTACAGGCAGACACTAGAATATTAGAGAATGTACAACTACTCTCCTCTGAAATATGCTTCTGCCCTTAGCAATAGCAAGAAGAACTGAGATATTTCTGACCAACCTCCCGTGGCTGCATCACGAGCATGCATTTCTCCACATCAAGTCCATGAAGTCGAAGTTGGGACTCAACAGCATACTGGAAAAGATTTCCATGCAGAGCATGTTAGCGCAATTACATGATGAAACTAAAACCACCAAACATATCAGAGCTTCAGAAAAGGGATTCAGATGCCTTGCCTTTCACTAAAATTAATGCTTGAAAGCCTAATCCAACTCCACTGAAAACTTCATAGATTTCCTTTAGTTTGAAAAAGATCAGAATTTAATTCACATCATCAAACAGCAAGGATGAAGTCAAAGCCTAAATCCTACAGGCTAAGTTCATGGAGCAGAATGAGGGTAGGAATGTGGCAGAGGATGTGCTTTACCAGATTCAAGCAAGCGGAGCCTGCAGAGATAACAGCCATGGAGAAGACTAAACATCCCCTCTGCAGGGGCCCTGGGTACCCACTTTGCTTGGTAGAACATGTTAAGTCCCAGGCTGTTGCGTATCTACTGCTGTTAATGCAAACGAGGTTTGGCCAACACATATATTCTGTCCCATGCTATTTTTGCATCTTGTATTTCCTGCACAGCTGGGAGGAAATGAGAGCTCTAAACTCAGCCTATTTTGAAAATCCTACCCACTGAGATTTTATCAATAAATAATAGTTCCGGAGATAGCACAAAAATCATCAAATAATACTATAAAATAGTATAAAATTACATGACAGGAACTAACGTGATGGCAGTTGCACAGGTTGTTACTTGAGTGGTATAGAAATCTAAGGATATAGAGTCCCAATGTACAAGCACGCCTGGAATAAATGTGGGATTAGTATGAGTGTTGCTTAGAATAAAGGCAATTTGAGGTTTACATACATTTATGCCACCATCTTCATTACAAATAAACCCGTTAGCAGTTTGAATTATTTTATTGAACCTAAGAGATCAAATTTGTTATCAATTTCCATGAGTTTATGGAGTCGATGATAAAGTAGCAGTGGGCCACAAACCCAAAGATTAATTTGCTCTAAGATGTGATGCACAGGCTATTGTTTTCTATTTTATAGCAGACAGATTATGTTTGAACTAGTAATCTAAAGTGATAAGAACAAACATTTCCATCTCCGTCTGGGGACATATAAGTGTTAATGTTGTGAGTTTGTATTGATTTGGTTTCATAAAGTAAAATAGTAACAAGAATTAATAAAACATTTACAACTTCAGTTGATTTAGGCCAGTAGTTTGCTCAATGTCTTTAAAAAGACTAATAAATCAATGTACCCATTCAATATTTTCCTCCTGTAACATTTTTTATTTGAACAAAAAGAATAAAGCTACGATCTGTAAAATATGCTGAACTCAAAAGCTTCTGACAGATTTTTTTATTCTAATGTTACTTTGACAAGATGAGCTAATAAATATTCAAATCAGGCTACTGATATTCCTTTGGAAAATATGATTAATAATACAAATATGGTGAAATATTAATTTCTTACATGGTCAGAGGGAAAGGCTCTGGCTTCTAGAAGAATTTTATAGCGTCTTGGAGTAGGCTTAAAGAAAGATAGCTGTTAAGAACGAAAAAACAAAAAGGTACGTTGAAATGTATCTAAGCAGAGATGAGAGAGGTGCTCCCGGTATATAACTTAATAAAGACTGTTTTACTTTCACGGAGACTGCAGAGAATCCCCCAGAAAGTACAAACATTTCTCTGTCCATGTAAGATTTATCAACGTAGGAAAATGTTATAATACTGTATTTCACATAGCTGTAACAAAGGCCACAAAAATCCAGCAATGAAAACTTGCCCTTACAGGAATCGATGGCAAAGCTTTGACTGCAGCCAGGGAAGGTGGGATTTCACCCAGCTCCATCCCGCAAGCAAAAGCAGCAGCTGAAGATTAGCAACCAGTGCAAAGGAATTTGATTTCCGTTCCTGCCCTAAAACGTTAGTTATTAAATCATCCGCTCCTCTGAAACAAGTGTGACCAAAGGACTAAGCCTTCTTCAAAGATTTCATCTCAGCATCTTTAGGTGAATGGCCTTTCCTTCTCGGTTCCTTGCACAGAGGCAAACTAGGCTTGCCATCATGCTGAGAGGACTAGGAGAAGCCTTAGAAGCCCTCTTGTTCATCCTAGCAATGCTTACGCAGAGCTCAGCACGGGCTGTGCACCCAAGCCGTTTGGCACGAGTCTGGCTGTGTTGCACCTAACCGACTTGTACTTAGCCCCATCCTTCCCTGCTTCAGCTTTCTTAATTTAATGAACATCAGAGACATGTTAGAGGGGCGGATCCGAGTGATAAATCTTTTTGTGTGAACCACACAAAACAAAGCTTCATGTCTTCATTCAGTTGAACCAAATTTTTGGAAATACTAGAGAATCAGGCTGTGTGTAACCACAGAGACATCTACGCGGAAGGAAACCACGTTCACAGCCACTATGTCATAAAAATCAAAATTGGATGGTTTACCACATTTTAGGGATATATGAAAAAGCATAATTCAAAATACCATCTCTTGTATGCAACTGCATTTCAAGTTTGACCAAAATTACAGCTTCATCTTCCTCACAGTTGAGCTCTTGTTTCTTAAACTTTGAAATTTGGTGTGAAATTAAAAATTGAGAAGTTATTTGGAAATGTTCCTTAAATAAGATCTCCTCTCTGAGGACTGACATGCAGGACATGCGAGAACATCTCAAACAGCCGTTTCCCTACAGAGACCTTGAAAATATTTATCTGTCTGTTTCTTGGTCTTGCACAAGCCAAAGTATATAATACAACTCCCAAGGCTTAAGAAAAGTTAGGCTATCATCCAGTGCTTGTCTTTGTGAGGTTCTTAGGAAACATTTTGCTTACATGCACAAAGAAAGGAAAAGAATAGTCCTCAACACAACATCAAATAAACATCGTACAGACATACCATCTGCAGGTGTAAGTTCACAGTTAGCCCGTTCATTAAGGCTACTTCATGTCTTTGGGCCCCTGAAATAATAATAATTTAAAAAAAAAATGGTTAGGAGTTTTCTTTATGATTTCAGATAAATTTAGTACAATGTTGAGAAAGAAAAAATACGTTTTCAGTCGAGACTGAAAAGACTGGAAAATAAACGTTTGAGGTGTCATCATAGTGAAGTGAAAAGATTTCTTGTCTGACTCACTACACCACACTGGCAGGAAAATATTTAGTTTTTCAGGTCAGCCACATAAAACAAAAAACCAATGAAATATTTCCATTTCCTGGCAAAACACCAGTGGATTTATTATCATTAATACCTCAGACAAAAAACGGGTCAGAAGACTATGTGTAAAACAAGACTCGCAGACTTGTTTTTCTCATACGTTTACATGTAAAGCAAGTCAGAAAACATATTGAGGCAAGCATCTATCGAAAGTGGTTGCTGTAATGTCAAGCTAAATCATCCTAATTGAAAAAAAATACAAGCAAAATTGGCTTACTGAATATAACAGACTATAATATTCATGTAGCAACTTAGCAAGAAGCCGCCATATCCATATACCTCCAAGGAGGCTAATACCAGATGCCTTTTGGCTACAGCTAATCATGGGCAGAGCTAACGGAGTAACCACTAATTGTTACTACGAAGTATTTAGCAACAAATCCTCAAACCCTTATCAACGACTGATGAAAGTTTTTAGGCAGGATGAGGGACTGTGCGTCAGACAGGGCACCACTGACATGCGGAGAAAACCAATTCCTGTTTCTGTTTTGCCTGATGTCTGCCATTGAAAAGCAATAATTCACGCTTGACACAAATCAGTGTTTCTTCAGCCGGAAAATGGGCTCCTGTGCCTTGCCCTAGTCATCACCCCACAAGCGGAGTTGGCCAAAGGTGGAAAGCGGTTGCAGACAGCGAGGGATGAAGACAAGTGCAAGCAGGCAGGGAGGGCAACAGCCACCCTTGAGATTGATAAAGAGGAAAGGAAAACATCACTTTGGGGCACAAAGGGTAAGAGGAGAATCAAGAAATACAGAGGTAAATCCTGGTTTTCTCCTGTGTCTGGCATGGAAGGCACATAATGTCCCAACCAACACAAGGGAAAGGCAGCAAGAACACCGAGACACTCCCACCATGCCCCACTGAGTTTAGGTTCATGGAGTTATTACTTTGTCAGCCTAGGAAAAAGACAGAACCGTGGATTGAACTCGATAAAAGGAAATACGGCCAAAGAACGTGGAAATCTATAATAAGGAAAAGTTTATTCATAAATCCTTGCCAAGCAGGCCTCAGCTTCTGCTGCCACAGGAGAAGCCAAGAACCATTCTGATTGAGGTATTCAATGGCCTTTCTTTGTGCTGCTGAAATCTGTAAGTACTGGACAGAAAAATCTGTCAATAGCTGTCAGTGACTCCAAAGGACCTGTCTGGGGGATGAGGCAGGAGGAAAAAAAGATGTCATGAAAAAGTTCCCTCCTCCAGACACCAGTAACATCACCAAGCTTGTGGGAAGAAATATAAGCGGACCTAGTTCTTCATAATGAAAAATGAGCTCTTTTCCTCACTTAAATGCTCCCCTTTGCTTTCTTTTCTTCCCTCTGATAGCAATGCATCTGCAGGCTCCACGCTGCTGGGAGAGGTCACCTTGTGGCTGTTCCGTTGCAGATACAGAAGACAGCTAGAGAGAGTGATTGCAGCTCAAAACAGTATTATTTGCAGTCTTAATATCTCTATGGAACTCTTGAGGCTGAAAAAAGGCATAGCATCAAGAAATGGGATTGTTCTTATTTCTCCCTCTGCTCTTCCATGAAATCTGTGGTTTTCACAGCAAATCCTGCATGAGCAATCCTCTGCCTGCTGTACCGTTTCCATATAAAACAAATGGTTAATGTGTAGATCACTTTTAGCTGCATGCTAGCATCCCAAATTAAATATGACACTACATTTGTCATGTAAGTCTTGGTCTTCCGTAAATTATATATTTATTAAAAGCTTTCCATTATTGAATTTCATGCCCACAAAACAAACCTCATCCGTGTCATTGGAAAACTGTTATCCTTTATAACCTGTACCGCATTTCAGAAAACAACCTTCCTATGATCCAATTAACCTATTACAATATTCAAAGACCCGGCACACAGGAGACAAAATTATGTTTGCTTGCTTTATTTCCTAAATTTCTACCATATCTCCAAGACAGGCTAGAACCTGTATGTTCTGCTTGATAAATCTCCTCTTTAATAAAAGGAAGCAGCATTTGCAAAGTGCGACTTCAGAGACAATTATGATTGCGTTAGGCAGACACTGCCATCCTTCTCCTCTCCGACTGCAACGGGAGCCTGATCCTCACCAGAGTAACTAAAAAGCATTTTGTAAAATGATTGGAAAAAAGGCTAAAGGCCCCAATTCTGAAAATAGTTTGGGTATTTCAAATCATCCTTATCACTCAAAGTCACTACATATCTGCCCAGCGTTCAGTCTTCCCTCAACAGAGACCTGCCTGAGCACATTGTACAGCAGCAGCCATACAGTTAATCTTGTTCCATCAGAAGGTGATCCTGCCAAGGTTGTAATGTTTTAATAAAGTCTGGTAGGAGAAGCCGAGATTACCATCACCACGTTATGCCACTCAGCATGAGCATAGAAAAAAAGCTTTGGCCTCCACTGACCTTGACTCTGCATTTCACAATGTATTTACTACTGTAACTTTCATTGAACAAGAAAATGTGACTGCATTTAATAAGCAAGGTGTTATAGCACTATAAACCATTAAACAGACAAAGATACTTTACAGTCTTTAGTCTATTCCTGAAAGAATTCTCACCAAATAATTTTTACTTACTACTACTACTTAAAGTGAGAAATGACAATTCCTTCTCCTCCATAGCATATTAAATATTGAGTAAAAAGCAGGGTGAAAATCTGTTTATGTTCTTACATTAAATTCACTAAAAAAAAAATCCAGAATTCACTCAACTCGTACATACTAGCTATTACACCTTGCTGGAAAACAGTACTTAATCCTAAATACCACATTGGAAGACAGCATTTTAGCATTTTTCCTGCATTTATTCTCTTAGCCTTTTGACTTGTGCCTACAATTTTAAAAAACAGATTTTATTACAACACATCCATTATTTGGGAAATACTAATTTATTTGCATTCCAAGAATCACCCACCTAGGTCCTGAGAAAAGCTATGGGGATATTATATAAATGAAACCCTGCTGACGTGTGAATCCGGGGTCCAGATTTGAGCCCAAATCATATTTTATAGTTCAATTAAACAAAGTCCAAAAAAATCTAGAGAAAAAAATCCAAACTGGTAATGTCAACAGGTTCTTTAATGCTGAGGAAAACAACAGGACTATGGAAGCTCTTCCCAACAAAGAAATTTAAAACCAAAAGTAGGTTAAAGGTAGGGTGACCCCATTCATCTTTACAATATACATTTGAAATGAATAAAGTTGTAACAGTGTAGTCTGGCCACTGCGATAAATAAAGCACCAACGTCACATAGAGTTTGGAAAAGAAAAGAGAAAAAAAAATAGAGACTGATAAGAAATTAGATGAAGTTTAAGCAAAGCTCTCATTTCCCTCTCCTTACACTCGGAATACTTTTAGTTAAACAAATATTATAATACACACTGAGCTGGCAGCCTCTGCAAGGCAGATGGTTAAGGGAAAAAAAATCCCTGCCTGACTCGCTGCTTTCTGCAGTGACTCTTAACCTAAAGCTGAGCCCAAACTGATCCCAGCACCTGCACTGGCAGGAGGTCAGTGCTCAGCCTACCCAGACATCCCACAAGGAGTTCACGGAGGCCCACGTTTTGCAAGCAGAGCAGTTGCAAACGTTCACAGAGGGTGATGCAGAGAAGGATGATAATTTAGGTGCTTCAGGCTGCCCTTTGGGAGATCTTGGCGCTCGCTCCTGGTTATGTGAAGAGCACCGATGGTCTGTCTTGTTACTTTACTAATTTAAGTGCCTGAAAGTAGGCACTGTGACTATTCTCCCACTCTCATAAGATAAATTCTCCACCCTCTAGTTAATTAAGTTCAAGGTTTCCAATTTAAAAGCCCTTGCTATGCATCAGGCTAGCTGTGTAACAGGTCACATTTCCCACCTGCCCACAGCTTCACCATTATGCACCACCAGAAAGGGAACATCCACTTGCCAAGAGAGATCGGTCAAGCCAGAGAAATCCCTAAATCAGCTACATTCAGCATTTCAACACCCTCCACTCCTTTACATCCGCACATTTTTGTGTTCTATGATAGTTAACAGATGAATGTACTGAGCTTGCCCTTCAACATAATGACAGCAAGAAAAGTAATCTCTTAACCTCTTGAGCAATAGCAACTTCCAAAATCAGAAAAATGAATCTGCATTTTGGTTTTTATTTCATTCTGCAGATGGGATCGCTCCGCATAGCCCAGTGTTGCCCAGTGTAGCCACGCTGATATTTATGTTGTCTTAGTGCTTACATCATGGGTAGACCAACTAAGACCGTATTTTCTTATATTAACTGTGCTCCGATAACAATGTCCGGTATTTTAGCTATTTGGAAACTTCATTAAGAAGTGACTTTATTTATAAATATATAAATAAACCTTTCATGAAACATTGCTTGATGTCTCTGTTTCCAGTTGTTCAGACACCATTTACTTCTTTTGAAGGAAAAAAAACCCGTAACTTTCTCATTGAACACTTGTCTGTTGTTGGAGGAGAAATTATAAGTCAGTATCTAGCTTACAGTAGTAGATCAACTTACCTATAATATTTTTCCTTAGTGAAGGCACAAATGAACACATGATAATTCAGTTCAGACAGTCAATATTGAGTTACCTTCAACAGCTAAATTGAAATACTGGCCAAATCTCACTAAAGTCTACTAACCTAACCTTGACAACAGCTGTAAGGATTGGGGAGAAAAAACAGGCTGTGAGGGACCCTGACAAGATCATTTCTCTTCCCCCTTCTGACAGCAACAACTCTGAAGGAAATGCCAGTGAAAGATTATTTCAGCAGTTACACACTGGTTAGAGTAAGGGGCGAGAGAGGAAATTTGCATTCAGACTCAGACGACTGCTTTAATGGCTGGCAGACTCACCGGGAGAAGTCTCCAGGGCTCCTTCTCAATCTCCAGAATAACCAGATGCATTTACTGCCAAGGTCCTGCAGCGCTGCAGGCTCCACGAGGGGTACAGCAGGGTAATGGGAACTTACAAATAGCAGGTCCTGCCCCAATTATCTGCTTCATTGACATAAGCAGTTCTCAAATACGAGGCTGGATTTAGTGGCAGGGAAAGGAGGAAAAGCAGAAAATGTCTAGATAGAAATAATTTTTCAAAGGGGCAAGTTCATTGGTTTACTTCTAGGAGACAGATTGAGAATCTGTAATGCCAAGTGCCCTTTAAAAGGTCTTCACGTGTTAGACCAAGTGGTTTACGATGCTTCCAGAATCCTTTTGCCGCAATTAGTTTCTTGATATGCGTACACTCCTATATTATCACATACATTCATCTCTTAAATCACTTGCAGCCTTAAAAGAAAGTGTTAGTCCATTCACAAGGCAATCAGAAAAACTACTTTAAAACAAAAGAATGCAAGCAACTAAATTCTAGTTACTTTCAATCTTAAAAGAAAAAAAAAAGTTCCATTTCTAGAGAAACGTTTTCCCCGCATTTCACACCTACCAACCAGCTCAGTCATCAGGTCCAGGATGCACTCCTCTGCCAAAGCCCATGGGCGCTGACCATTAAAATGGCCATGAACACCCCTGAAAAGGAAGAGGCAAACGCTGAAAACATACTCGGTTCCCTTTGGATCAGTCCTAAGAAATGTACCTGATTTGGAGATCCTACATTTGGAGGAGGGAGGAAGAGGAGAGCTGCCTAAGCTGAGCATGGCACTTTTATCATGCCATTTAACCTCAAAGCAAATGCAATTCATTTGTTGGTTTCTGACAGGCTTTCTATTGCTTGAAAAATACTCATTTTGGCCTCCAGAATTCCTCCAGAAATCTCTCAAAATTAGGGGTGATGATAGCTTTTTCACAAGCTGCCTGGAAGTGACTGCGTGCGTACGTGAAACCTCAAGGAGCAGGCACACCGGGACAGGGCATGGTGGTGCCAGGTGCAGGATGGCACCCGCTAACCCCAGCTCACATAAACTACACAGAGGGCAGAGATCGCCCCACAGAGTTACTCCGTCTGCATTTCTAGCTGAGCATCGTATGGTGCAGAGGATGGTAGACTTGAATACTGCCTTGCTCCAAGATAGAAATATTTCTTGTCAGAAGCAATTTCTATCCTCTTGAATCTGCTGTCTGAACTCACTCTTCTGCATAAACCAGCAGGTACTTAATGTATATACATTAAGTATATACAGGGCAGGGAAGCTCCTGCCCAAACAGAGCTGCTTGCTAATTTTTATTGCTTCTCCCTGCTAAATTGTTCTAGATCTAAATGTGCATAAAGCTTTTTGGTTTGACAGAGGGCATTTGAAAATTATTTTGCAAAATGTTCCTGTCTACATTGGATCATACGGGCACCTTAAACCTGAATGCATCACTACTCTGAAGTGACAGATATGTACGTTCAGTTCTGGATTAAGCGCTCTGAACTAATTTTTACTTCAAATGTGATAGTGGAGTAAACTTCTAAGGTAGCCACCATGCATACATAAATAAAAAGTTGCCAAGTTTCTTAAGCATGCAGTATGTAGTGCACAGATTTAAATGCAAATGAAGGCAGATTGAGAAAAGTAATAATGGTGCTAATCCAGGGGAACATTGCTCTGGGCTTCCATCTCACACTGGATGATTTTCATATTTGCTGAGCACCACAGGGTACTTGTGGACTTGGAAATGCCAGGCTGCATGTAGCTGAGGCAAACCAAGTATAAAACTGTTTAAAAACAGGGACAAAACCAGTAGGAAACTGGGTAGAGAGCAAAAGAGCTCTAAAAGTTGTGATGAGAGGAACAAAACAACAAAAAACCCCCCAACCATTAATAAACCTTTTAAAGAAGGATAAGCCCACAATGTTCACTCAAAATCATGAGAAGATGTCTGGCAGATTAAGACATGACAAAGAAGGGTGTATGAGACACCACCAGCTAGTCCCCCATGCTTAAGGCTATCTAAAAGATTGATTTTCCCTATCCACCTCCTACTTTCCCAAGCAGAATTTTGTTCTGTCTCCCACACAAATTACCTGGATGTTTTACAGTTAGACCCTTTCTGATTGACATGAGTCTAATTCATGCCTCCTATGGATATTTCCAAAAGGACCTCGGTCCTAAAGAACAGAACTGCTGCAAAAAGCGCAGTTTATATTAACTATCATCTCATGCCTCTCATTCCTGTGAAATACCGTTTGCTTTTGGACTAGTTTAGGTCAACAGCTGAAAGAGGGCACAGATACAACTGAACACCTCTTACAGATAAAATAACCTCCGTACGTTCAACAAGTCCGACCCCGCACAGATGTCAAGGAGGACTTCGATCCCTAATTTGGATAAGGATGCGGTAGACTAGCTGACCGCCTTTTCCCCATTTCAGAATTGCTCTCTGATGAGACCTTGATAGCAGAAAGCAGGCAGTGTGAAATAGCACTCATTTGCAAGAACATTTCATAGATGAGGAATAAAGGCAGTAGGCGGGTAGGGGACAAAATGCGGTAAGGGGCAAGATTAGTACTAAAGGTTCCTGCTTTCTATCAGACCATAACGCAGCTGCTTTCCCTGAAGACAGTGGTATGTGTTTCACAAACAGCAAGACATTTATTGCTAATTTCCTTTCTTATTCTTAACTGTAATATAGTGATCAAGGGACTTTGCGATAATACAGACTGTTAGAATAAAAAACCCCCAAGATTTTCAGTGGCTTCCAGCCCAATGGGATCTGCATTTCTGAAAGAGGATGGCAAACATAATACGATGGGAAAAAGAAACCCTAACTACCTATGGGATTCTCTTTCATTAGCTTTCTCTGATTTTATAGCCATTATTGTCCTTGTAATGGAAATTTACTTACGAAAGCTCTCTCTACCAACACACAGGACTAACAAAATTTCAGAATAAATTTCCAAGTTATCACAAAAACAGATATGAGTTTTTGGACATGAGAATATTTTATTTTGAGAAGAAAACATGGAACTTTAAGTGTATTGAAAGAGAAGAGCCAGCATTAATGATTATTCATACTCTTATTATTATTATGGCACAGCTTATAGCTGGTCTCCTTCTTGATGGTCAATATAAATGCCGAGAAACAAAAATTATTGCAGCTAAAATGGTAGTTAAAGGCATATTCTTGGACTCTTTTTTTTTTTTATTTTAATCACACAGAACTCTGTAGCCTTTGCTGATGGCACAATACATCCTATTACATTTAGGTTGTAAAATTCTATGCTCTGCCTCAGAGAATTTATATCTCTGCATATTGTGCCACCCCTCTCTCAGCTCTGGTAGGCATTGAGGGTAATAATCTTTAAGGACACCACTGCAGTGCTTCTGGCATGCCCCTCAGACATGGATAGTCTATGTCTCATTTTGTTTCCACTGCATCGTACGTAGCAAGAGAGATTTAAATCAAGGTACCCAAATTAATGAATGCAAAACGTGGCCCATCAAATCATAAAACATCACACAAACAGAACTGTTTCTTGAACTACTGTGAGAGCTTCTCATTGCACAAATTAATTTTTAGTCGGTTACCATTTTATTTTCAATTTGGCAAGAAATCACAATGCCACATTTTATTCGCTGAAGTCTAGTTGATTTAAAGCTCGCTAGGGGACCTAGAAACACATTTTCTGGTACGATCCCAGCGTTTCAGAGATGATAACAAAAGGGATTAAAATTAATTGCCAGCATCAGGAATCTTCTGCACTCATCGAAATCTTGTTCAAGTGGAAATTTCTTTCTTGCTTCTTTGCCAAAAATGATGCAAGGCATGTAATGAGCCAATACAAGCTCTTAAGTTTGAAGATGGTTTCAAGCACAGAAATAGCCAAAAGAAAGACAGAGATATCCGAAGAAAAAGAACTGCATGGAGCAGTAGCTTGAAGGCAAAACTGAAAAAACGCAGGGCATTAAACCAGGTATTTACAGCTCTAACATACAACCTGCTGAAAGGCGCAATCCAGAGATGACTCCTACCGAATGGCAGGAGAAGCGGATCTGACAGAGTATGACTGAGTCCCGCCAAGCTGCACTCCTGCTTGCAGGACTGTTATACCTTGCAGGATTAATTCAGCACGTAGAACCAAAGATAGCATCTGACTCACTGGAAACAGTCCTTTGCTACTGCAGGTGCTGTATTATTGAGCCTTCCACAGACTTGGGTTTTTTGTCTACTATATTCATATCAGAAGCTTGTTGTCAGACTGCTTCAGTGCTTAGAAGTATGGATACATTTTTAGTTTCTAGCTTCTAATTTATTAATTCCTAGTTTATATTTACTGTGCCAGCATGTTATTTCACATAAGTGGCTCCATTTTCCCCCTGTTTACCACTTAATACATTCACAGAGAACAATAACTTTTCTTCTCAGTCTTCATTTTGCTTGACTAAACAACTCCAACCCTCAAGACGTCCATTCAGCGGGTTCTCCACTCCCCAATCACCCTACAAGGCCTTTGCAAGAGCGTAACAATTGGCTACAGCAGACTCCCTTCTGTTTTAATAGTTCCACTTTAATGAGTTACTCGGACGTGAGAGGCATTGCCTGCTGCAGCAAGTATGTTCACATCCAATAATGATTCTATAAAATACATTAATTGCTTAAACAATTCTGGTGGGGGAAAGGGAAAACAAGACACTGCAAAGAACCTATTAGCCATTACTCAACCAAAAATGTAGCTTCAATCTTGGTCTTTTAGATTAAAAACTTGGATTATTGGCTACTCTAGTCTAAGCACAGAAGAGACAACTCTTCATCCCTCTTTACCCGTCATTCAATAAATCTTGGATTTAGCTGGAATCAAAACAGAAAGAAAGATAAAGTCTCAAAGGTTCTTTTTTAATCCATATTAAGAATGCCAGTGGCTTGAATTTGTAGTCTTTCTCCATTAGGATAAAACAGAGGACTGAGGAATGTGGAAAGAAAGAACACAAAAAAAGACAACAGGTATGTGGGAGGCAGATGTAAGAGTAGAAAGCTATAACCCACCATTTAAGGGCGAGCGGGAGAAAAAAAAAGGACAGTGACACTGTAAGAGGGAACGCAACAAGAAATGCACAAAAAGGCTTCTTTCTCTCCAGATCTTACTCTAATGAGTTGCCATCACCACACAGAACTAAAGCTACGAGCTTCCCTGCCCTTGACAGCAGCTACTGAGTAATCTTCCTTTTCACTCTTGCCATCAGCTATAAGCAGTGAGAACTGTTTAAATAGACAAGTATAG
This sequence comes from Steatornis caripensis, assembly GCA_013398225.1. Taxonomy (NCBI): domain Eukaryota; kingdom Metazoa; phylum Chordata; class Aves; order Caprimulgiformes; family Steatornithidae; genus Steatornis; species Steatornis caripensis. The sequence continues at coordinate 296,923 of VZSC01004239.1, forward strand.
TAACTATTTGAGATAAGTCCCAAGACGCAACAAACAAAAAATGCCATAAACCAATTTATAAGAGAGTCAGAATGTGTATTATTGCTGATGTGAAGGATGTGTCTAATTTGCATGCCATTTCTCAAATTCTCGCTACTGATTTATCTAAGCCACAGCCACTAGATTCCACGTTGCCAACACACAAGCCATTGAACAGGCTCTGGCTGGTAATAACTAGTACCTTAGACTGGATTTTGCTAAGATGTCCTTGCTGACTGGAATAAAAGCATCCATTTGTGCATCTCCAGCCATGTATTTCTTCGCAGCCCCCAGCACCTGATCCTGTCCATCAGCTTCTTTAAGCATAAATTACTCTGTTCAAATCTAGTTTGACCTAGCCCTGACTCTCTCCATTGCATTAGGTACATCTGTACCTAGCAGGATTTTGTTCTGGGTTTTATGTTGGGTTTAGTTTGGGTTTCATCTTAAAAAAAAAAAAACAAAAAAAACCAAAAAAAATATCTTTCTGATTAATTCTTGTTAAGGCGTTCGAGGCCAAGCTGTATTTTTGGCAAACAGCCTTTCTATATTTTCTCGCTCTTTCCCAATGACTTAAAATCATGTTCAGCCATATTTCCCTCTTAGATACAGCTACTAAAGGCACTGTTGATCTTCTGGAGAAACATGCTGCCTACCCTTTTCTTCCAGGTTTTTATAATCATCAAAAAAAACCCTCCATCCTTCACTGTAACAAAGACAAACACAAGAATGGAAGTGAACCAATGAAAAGGTACAGCAAAGGAGCTGAAATATGTTTGCACTCCCAGTGCATCACTCTAACAGATAAGAGTGCTATCTGACATTTACCTTTTGAAAGAGCTCAGCTGTTTCCTTGATAACATACGATAATCATACAGAAATGGACCGGGTTGCAATTTTTCCAAATGACTGGAGAAACTGCAGCGCTGTGCTGAATGAGTAACCAGGAGGAATGAGTGCTTCCCAAAGTTCACATTCATTCCCAGTCATTCTCAACATTCTTCTCACTTATAAGAATGCAAGTAATAAACAGGAAACAGTAAACCATTTTTATTAACCCACAGTATTCATATATTAGCAAGCGAACTACAGAGTTTTCACATTTACATTGTGAAGCCTCCGTCTAACCCGTTTCTACTGGAACAAGGCTGCCCAGTTAGCAAAATTAGGTTTTCTTCTTCTGCCTCCCCATATCTCCTCTGCTACCTCCCCATGAAGTCGCATCTATTCACCTCATACCCTGCACCCTATAACAGGGTCCATCTCTCAGCTCACCCACTTGCCTGGATGTTATCTTCCTTTCCTGCCATCAACTCCCTGGTTTTTACTCATCTTTTCCCTTATTACTCTCTGGCCCAGCTGCTCTGACTCAACATCTCAAAACACAGACTCTCCATGAAAACAAAGTAAAATATATACATAAAAAAAAAAGCATTTTCCCCTCCTGTATATTAAAAATTTTCCCATCTGCTACGATGACAATGTCCCTTTCCTGCAACGCGTCCCTCTTTTGTCCTCCTGTCTCTCCTACATCAGCTCCATTTGGCAGAGCTCACTGCGATCCACTCTTGGCTCCTCGCTGAGATGCTCCTGAGTAGCCAGAAATGTTTCTTTCTAAATAAAATGAACTTGTCAGGCAGAGACCTGGTTTAAGAGGAGCCAAAAACCTGGCAGTGCTGGCAGCAGCACCACCTGCGCTTGGTGCTACTTCAAGGGGAATTGCCCATTGCAAGGCCTGCAGGGTGACTGATGCAGTTAAAAGTACTAACTAGAGAATCACAGGGCCTGAAACAGAATCATGTCCACCAGCAAGCAGCAGCGACCAAATAAGTTTGTGTGTCTTGTGTATAAACACACATGGCAATTGGATGGGGATGGTTAAACTGTGCAGGTCCTCCAGGTGTGCCTGGAGCAGAGCCATCTCGTGCACAGGTTATCACAGCTGGAAGTTTCTCTCTGTTTTACCACTCGCACCTTTAAAGGAGATATAAATAGTGCTAGGAAAACACTGTATGTGTTTTACTCCTGGGCTGTAGTGGTTTTAACACACGATTTTTCTATTCAAGTATTTCCAAGGCAGATCCCAAAATAAAACGAAACCCTCACCTGAAGCACGGGTTAGCCTCTCGCATACCCTGCAGTGTACTCACGTTCGAGCCCACTTGTCCAGTTCTTCATCCAAGTAAGTTTTAACTTTTCTTGGCTGGAGCCCGAGGGAATTCCCAGCAAAGTATATGCAGTTCTCCTCTCCGTTCACCAGGCTCAGATCAGCTGCAGGGGGAAACCACAGAAACAACACGGATGTGGGAGTGAGCACACAAGGGAAAGCATACATGTGCACGCACGCACAACTGTGCCGTCACCCAGATCTCCCTGGGACATTGTGATCCCCACATGCGAACAGAGGTGCCACATCCTGGCCTTCCTCCCGGGACACCACGTAGATGAACCTGTAAAGGGGTCTGAGGAGGAAGACAGCCAGGCAATCCGCAAACAGTTATTCCCCTTGTCCTCCTGCAATTTTTGGCTTAATCCGTCTATGCTTGTTCTGGAGCTAATGTGAGTTCAGGCAGCATTAAATCCCCATGTCTCCGAGGTTGTGTGGGAAGCAGCCACTGGCACCGATTTTGTCAGGTGTGTAAGCAACGCTGAGTGAACAGGGAGCATATTCCTGACCAGGCTATCTTTTTTTTTTTTTTCCCCATTGTCAATATATTCCTACTCCAAGTCATGAAACTACTTGAATCGTGCATTTAGGAAATGTTAAGACTAGGTAAGTTTGAGTCTTCCATGTAAGTTCTCCCTGCATGATTAAATGGCTGTTTAGAAAAATGTAGTCGTTGCACAGACTGTTTTAGGGCAGTCTCGAAAGTTCTGGTCTTGTCAGCATATATTGTGGGCTGCACTTCATGTCATCATCTGAGGAGCAGGAGGAAATCTATGTTGACAAATCCTTTCAATGATTAGGGGAAAGGCAAGGCGGTAGAAATTTATAAATAATAGCTCTAGTGAGGTTCTGAACAATCTAATTACCCCATGTCATCATCTATCAATCCAAACATTGCCTTTTTCCATTATTTCTCATGTTAGACATTCTTGGAGGGACAAGTGATGGTGACCTTCTAGAAGTAGTAAGTCATTTGCATTCATCTGTACATATACTTACAATACCCCAAAAGCTAACATTACATGTATTTCTGATAAATATAGTCGATATACCTCAGAAAAGAGATCAACTGAACGAGTATGTTAAGATACAGGCTAGAAATGAATTATAAGATTGTATTTCTGTCTGTGAAAATTTTATGTTAGGGCTGTAGGAAAATAGATTAGATGCCTCAAAAAGGTCTCTAACACTAACAATTACGAACTTCATTGAACTTCACCAGAAGCACATTTTTCAGATGTATAGACAACTTGGGTAATTTCTTAATTAAAGCTTTAGAAGCTTTTAAAACGCAGAAGTCAGAGAGCAATTTCAGCCTAATCTGTTTTATAGATACTGTGTCTGGTTTTCATCTCTATTCTAATATGAATGAAAACAGAGAGGCATAAATATTATCCGTGCTCCTAAATTGGTTCTATCCGCAGTTCTTTTCCTATCAAGGAGCACAACAATACTGCCTCATTGGGAGTAGAGAGAAGGATCTTTGCTCAAGAATGTGGAGCTCAGGCTCACTAACACCCTTTACACTCCACTCAAGCATTAAAACAGGTAAGGAATTATAAGCAGCTTAGCTTTTCTTGCAACACAGTCCTTTCTAAATAATACGCCTCTTGGGTCACTGGTGGAGAGAGATGGTATTACCACCTTGACAGAGTGTGTTTTTCTACTTTTATGCCTCTTACTTTGGATATTCTTTTTTTGGCATGTTATCAACGCTGTATTGGGCTGTACTCTTCCTTTTCACAAAAGGCCACTTCCTTCCCCCTCTCTGAGATCATTAAAAGACCCATTTCCGACAGCTTCCCAAACTAGGCTTGTTTTTTGCAGCATCTTTGCCATTTCATGACTTCTCCTGACTGGCACACCGTGTGCCCCAACATTTCGTTGGTCCATGTGATATTCTTTACAGTAATACGTTTGTTTTCTTGAGACTAGCTCTTGTTCTTCCCCAAATTACTCTACCTTTGTTTCTTTCAGTATTGGTCCTTTTTTTATTTCTGGAGGGGCTGTGGTTGTCATGCAATATATGTTGAAATACTCAAATAGGAAATAAGCACAATTGATGAAATAAAGGCTGGTGCAAAACAGATAGGAGGTAATTATTGAAATGTATCCTTAGAGTAGCCTGAACTAAAAAAATACACCAACAATAATCTACACTGAGATTAATTAGATACATTACAAATTATTCTCACACCTACTGAGAGTCATGCAAACTAGTCAGATCTAATAACATACATTATTTTACATACTAAATATATGCATTCATCTACATTAAAGACATATTTCTATACCTTTTAAACCTCAAAGAAAAAAGCAAGTTTATTTGCAGAAATTTTCAGTCCCAACAAAAGGGAAAAATACAATGTCTTTATTAAGTAGAAAGGAAGGACTAAATCTTTTTATACGTTACCTGAGTCCTATCTCTTGCTGAAGGATGAAAGATCACCTCTTTCACACCTTCCTATACCCCCTTCATAAGCCCTTCAGACAAAAAGCCAGATTTATAAGATTAACCACTACCTTTACCCACCTCTTCAGGGAAATATAGTTCAACACGTTCACTCTGGGACATCTCTTTATTCCCAAGAAATCCAAATGATGCTCTATTCCTTTAGAAGATGACAAAGCACAAGCCGTAGCCTTAATCAGATTGGTGATTTGGTGCCTGACTGCCAACTGCAACCCAGTCATTCCCACCTCCCCCTGCGCATGAAAAAGCTTTACAGAGACTTTGTTGTCATCTCGGAGAAGAGCAAGGAGATCCAAGCATTTCTCTAAATCTTCTGCTGTCATCTTTTCCTATTTGCTCACCTGAGCCTCCTCCCTCATGCTTGCACATAAAAACTTTAAGATTCGCCAGGGGGTTAAGTCTGCTTGTGGTTTCCACGTGATCGGTATAACAAATAAACTGCTGCGACAGTTCATAAGTCGATAACTAAATTAGACTATTATAGTGACTTTCTGAATATTTTTATGTAAGTAAGCTTACAATTGTCTCCTATGGATGTTCTCATTTGCTTCTTGTAAGGCTTCATTTTAAAACCTCATTGTAGTGTTTCATGTAGATATATAAAGAATATTTGATGGCTAATATCTGGAATGACATTTATCTTCTGAAGCACGTTATCTAGGATCCGCTCTTGTCCTCAGATAAGTGTCATGGGAGATCTGTCTCTATCGTATAGACACACAATGTAAATATATATATATATATTTTTTTTTTTTACACCCCTGCTGTTTTTCAGCAGGGAAGCTGTTCTTGATGACAGCTGAAGCACTGAAAAGAGAGACGGGGAAAAAGAGGAGGAAAAAAACCCTTCAGTTTGGGAACACAAGAATGATGGTTTCTCTGTGCTGTTCAACCTGCACTACTACGTATGCTGCTTATCTTCGCTAAAACATATATATCCACAGTCGTGGGTCTCAGTGTTATAGTAACTGGGGAGGGGAAAAAACCCCCACATCAGCAGCCTTTGGGTCCAAGAATTATGGTAATTGATAAAGAAACAATAACGGAGGTTGTAAGGGAAGCAATGAAAACTGTCAAAGGCATATCAAAACCTCCATGCACTTCTCAGAAGATTCTTTACTCTGAAGCTGCTGAGACCCTGCACTGAAAAGTGACCTTTCATCTTATTGAGAGACATTTGACACTGCTACAGTTCAGGTACCCTGCTTGAGCTGGGTTTCAGTGGCACAGCCAGATTGAGGGCGGCAGCGCAACGGCCGTGTGATCTGCCTGCCAGCATCTTTCCAGCGCCGGAGGGACATTTCCCATCTTCTGCATCTGCGCTGCACTGGAGACTGTGCACCAGCAGCACGGTGGCAGCTGAAGGGGCTTTGAGCGCAGAACAGACATACCCAAACAAACAGACGGGGTTTAGGAAACTCTCCTAAGCAACCAGAGGGAAAAAGGAAAAAAATGACTTCTAGGCAGACAGGCTGAGAACACCTCCTCTGTGCGGAGGAAGCACCTAGTTTAAATATTTGTAAAGTGTCCAGTTCTGCTCTGAATAACATAAATAGCAAAACTCAAGGATCTAAACATGCAGCAAGATAAGCCAATACCACCTGTACACGGAGGACTAAGATTTGTCATACTCATGTTCTAAGGTCAGGAGCAGACTGCATTCCCAACGTTCATCATCTCTAGGTAGAAAGATAGCGAAGGCAAAGATAGTTTCAAAAGATGTCCAGGAATTCAGACAATTGATACTATTTTCTGCCAATCACAGATCTCTAATGGACATAGTTTGGTGAATGTACCTGTAATTTCTCATGTACCATCAGTACGGCTCTTTTCAGGAAAAAAAAGATCTGCAGAAAATTATATCTGCATTTATTAGAAATGAAAATATTTTGTGAGAAAGTCCTATGATAGTTTTTCCTTTAATTTTTAATAGATGCTTTCTGACAAGGCAAAAAAAAAGAGAATGCTTACGACATGCCTGTATATGTTCATCATCTAAGGAAATAGTATGCCTTTTCTTCAGCTTCCAGCAAAGATCACAGCCTACAGAGCAGGGACAGCTCTTGCTCCCCATGTGTTTGACATGTGAGCTGAAAGTAAACCCAGACAGGACTTGGGAAGCAGGAGAAGAGCCCAGGACCATGCTGCCTCCATAGTTGGTGCTCCCACCAGTTTCCCTGTGTGATTTTGGCCAGACACAGCAGCAGGAGTGGGTACAAAAAAAAAAAAAAAAAACCAAAAAACAAACAACCCAACATGGAAATGTTTTGTACTTTCGTTGGGCTAGGAGCGCTAACTCAAAGCAAGTGCTTCCTTCTCAGCCCACCAGCCCTCAGCACACCCCTGCTGCCTCCTTGCCTGCACACCAGGTCCTCTCTCAAGAAATCAATCAATCAAAGCTACCCCTGCTCCCATGCCCAGGCATGCCACCGGCTCCTCAAAACAACCTACAGACCAGAAAAGAAGGAGAAAAATTTTGAGAATCATTTTGCATGGCTACATTGAAGCCATGTGCAGTTATCTATTTGTAGGCGATTCATGAGAGAAGTGGGACAGATCTCCACATAAAAGGTTTCATGATGAATTATTTGCTCAGATCAATTATTTGTTCTAAGGCACAGTCTTCCATTTGGCCTCAAGAAGAAGCTCATGTCTACTACTAGCAATAAGGCATAAATGTTAACATAATATATGTACCATCTCTTTCATTAACTAAAATAATTGTAACTGGAAAGATAATATGAAACTATTTTACACCAAGGAAGCAACTACTCTGAACTATTGCAAGCCACATTGCCGTTTCAAACCATTAGATAGAAATGCTTCTGCCTATAATTTTCAATCAGTCACTATATTGTTCAAAGCAGCTGACTGACAGCATGAGCACCACCTAAGTACTGTATCCTCGCGTGTTATTCGGGATGGGAATGAGAGCATAAAGCATTTGGTGCTAGAATATGTTGATGGATTGATTTAGCAACACCAGGGACATACTGTGCTCAGGTATGACTGCAGTTGCTCAATTATCTCATAAGTGACAATGATTTCCCAAGCTTTGTGACAAACACATGCAGAAGATGTGAGCCCCCGCCCTTTCCCCTCGCTCCCCCACTGTAGTTATAATTCTCACTTGGAGGCAGATCCTTGACTTTCGGAATACAGAAACATTCACGAAGATGCTTTAACTCGTCTTCTTCATCTAAGTGAAAAGCAAGCTTCTTGTCTGCAGGACTGCACCCTAGCCGCAAGGCAGTTTGTTCTAAAAGGGTTGCTGGTAACACAGAAGAAGATGGATCCATTTTCAGGTCATCCGATTTCACCTTAAAATGAAAAATGCCACAGTTTAGCTTCTGCAGTACGCATATTCACGAGTGGCTTACAAGCAGCCACTAAAGCTGCTTCATTTAAGACACAAACTTATTTGATGTAAAACTTTTAAAAAGAGAAGAATTTGAATAGAACGGTAAAACTGGTCAATTCAAGTATTTCCAAGGTAACATATTGCTGTAACCCCCAAAGGCTTGCCCCCCCCCCCCCCCC
>VZSC01004239.1:305266-341692 GCA_013398225.1 Steatornis caripensis
ACGTATGATGCCGTTCCCTTTTGAAGCTGTATCAGCAGCTTCTAAGTTCTCCCACCAGACCAATAGCAGTTACAAATGCCAAAGAGTCATTCACAATTTTTAGATCTCGAAGCCAGAGGCAGCGTTATTGTTTCTGCAGTCGGTGCTCCTAAAAATAGCAGGTGCACAGCTACACTGAAGTTGTTTCCAGGCTGTCAACGTTCAGCCCCTTTCAGCTTTTCTTTCTTAAAAATAGGGGGTGTGGGGTGTGTGCGTGCAGCTGCACTCACGTACACGGGCAGAGCAGGCAGGATACAGATGGCAGACAAAGGCATCATTAGAAATGCAGCTTTCAAGACCAGGACCTTGAATTAATATTTCCTTCTAGCTACAATGAACAGCCTGATGTTATAGCTCCGTTTGTTCTGGGAAAGCAGAGAAGCCCAAGTCAAGCTGCAGGCGTGACAGACCGTGTTTTCTATCAGAATATCCAAATCTATAACTGCAAAATTTACAAGCTCATTGATCTTTGAGAGAAGAATAGTTCTGTAACCGTAATGCTCAGAGACACCTTTGTGTTCAAGGTAGTATTTGTGCACTTGCCTTTACAGATCTATCGGCAAAGAAAATTTATGGCGTGAATTCTGTACTTTAGGGCACAAGTTTGCCAGCGTTGCCTGCTGTGTTCTGTTGCAGAAGGCAGTCAAGAGGCTCACGGAGGCATGTGGTGGTTTCCCCGGTCTAGGGAACTGTATAGTTAGACCACACAATATTCTCTGCCTTTTTAAATATCCCCAAGAGTTATGATGCAACAGAAAAACTCTAGGGGATAGGCAGAAAAAGGACAAGACTAGCACACAATATGCAGCATAGAGCCACCAGAGAATACAGCTTTTTCCCCCCTCTGATCAAGAAAGAAAACTCTTTAAGTGCATATCTTCCATAAGCATCAGCTCTCTTTCCTTAAGACCAGTAGTATATTACAGACAGTTAGCTAGAAACAAGCTGTGGAGAAACCAACAAATGGTTATATGGGTTGTAAGCAGCTGAGCATTACATTCATTGTCACTTAACCTAGCTCAGGTTTTTGTGGAAGAGAGGTTCTGAGAGTCAGTGTGATGGCATGTTCCAAGTTACAGATTTTTTTTTTTTTTTAAATTAAATCCCCTATGACACATTTATCTATATTCTTTGCGGTACAAATATACAAAAGCAGATTAGGGTTTTTTATGCCAGTCCCTGAAGGCTATACAGAAGTGCTTCATTGACACCTATGGGAAGGACACCAGTTAGTATTTAAATATAAACCCCTAAATAGCACAGCCTCATTAGTGCCAATTAATCCAAACCTGTTTACACTCTAGCCAAAGAGGCAGCATGATGCTAGTTACCTGGTTTAATTTGCTGTCATTTAGTTTATGATGAGAACATTTTCTTTTTCCCCTCTAGACTTGCTGGCTTACACAGCAGTAATTTTTCCTCTCCCACCAGCACATAGTGTTTTTTTAAAAAATGCCAGTAGGGCTCTTTAAGACAGCAGTTTTCATTTAGCTAATCTTCACCTTCTCCTGGGAGGTACTGGAGATATCTTGTATTTGTGCTGCCTCCACACAGGTTGTTCGCACGTCCTCATTGATACCAAATTTACTATTCCTGCTCATTCATCCTAATCCTCCCTTAGCTGGTAAAAAAGGAAAATAAAATGGCAAAAATGGTTGAAAAAAAAGATATTTGAACTTCTTGGTTCTCAGAGTGTTTTGCAAAGCTTCTACGAGGCAGGGGGCTACACCTAGACAAGTAGTTGGGCGTAACGCTGAAGTGGCTGAGCTGGCTGGAATGAACACACCCAACCAGCCACCTCCCCAAGAGATGCCAGCCCGCTGAAAGCCCTGTGGAAGGTGCGACCAGGCTCCCTGTTCCCGGGGAACCGCTTCTCCGTTCCTCCACAGCTGAAGAGCACAGCCAAGAGCTTGCCTCTGCCAGCTCTGCTGGCGGGGTATGGGTAATGACATCTGTGCTCTTCTGCAGGTCGGAAGAGTGCTGACCTTCTGGACCTCATTTGGCAGTCATCAGGGAGGAAGGTTTAGAGATCTTTATTTCCTCCAGCAGATGTTGTGAAACATCTGGAAAAACAAGCTAGATTCACAGACACTATGGCCGATCATAATACAGGCACATTGTTATAATCTAAAGACACCATAAGGTAACTTAGGTTTCTCTTCTCCAAACTACAAGTTTTAAGAAGCCATGGGCTTAATCAGTAAATCAGGGTTTATTCTCAAGCAATGTTTGGATGAGCACTCAGAAATTAAAACTACTTTTTGTTTCCAAACGCTTATTTCTTTGATGTACACCACTAGCACGGGTGTCCTGATCCCATGGGCGTTATCAAAGCGTGTCCAGTACTTACCCTCAATAGTCAAGATGCAGTCCTCTACTTGTAATAAGAAATATTTAATGCAAAATATGGAAACAATCTTTGGAAAAAGGTGCTGGAAGTCAGGTTTCTCTGACGGTCTCCTTCCAGATAGAAAGGCCACACTGTTGTCTGTGTAGCCTTTTCTACACATTCAATCTCCTTCCCGCTCAAGTTAATGCCTGGATTTTTATTTGCTCCCCAGTGACAAATCTCCTGAAGTAAGGGAAGGAGCCCTTTATCTCTCTAAACAGATGACTCACTTGAGTTAGGGATATTTGTTCAGCGATGCTCAGGTCCCTAGGAGGGGGACTGTGCCGCATAGGTATTGCCGTCACCTATGTCCTCTCCTGCATACAGCCTATGTGGAAGGTTCGGGAGTTTCCAACGTTTATCCCCTGGGGCCCAGACAGGCAATGCCAGCTAATTCCCCTGTAACTTACGATCAGGAGATTAATAAGGGTGCTTGAAGGACAGTTTGGTTTTGTACACCAGATCCGTCTCATCTGGTCTGTGGGTTCTCTCTGCTTTACACCGTAGGAACACAGCGCAGCGTTCTGCCATTTGTCTTACTAGTCACAATTTTTCAGTAAGGACACACAGTTATTACAGTGGATTAATGACTACCATATTCCAGGTCATCTGCTGACCCATCTGGCAAGCAGAGATGGGCTTTGTTTCCATTTGAGGCCTGACCCAAAACCCACTGAAGTCAATAGGTGTCTCTATTACAGACAAAGATTTCTGGATCAGGCGTTTGGTTCCCTGTCATTGCTGTAGTTTGCTGCTTCTGATCAATGACTTACGTTTATTGTGATTCTTATTTATATTAAATTTTGACAGCAAATATAATATTAAATACAAAGATCTAGAAGCTAAAAATGATTAAGTGCCCAGTGGTATCTGATTTATACAAACATTATGAAATAAGATAAAACTACTAAAATAAAATCAATCAAAATCCTATCGAGGAATGAAATCCCAGAGATCCAATTCTGAGACCAGAATAAGAAAGTACTTTTGTCCTTCGAATGGGAATTAGGCTTCATAGAGAGAGAATCCTAGAATTGCTTGATTTTTTTCTTTTTTGTTTCCTCTTTTTTTTTTTACTCTGACTGACCAGTGTTATTGCTTTGTCTAACTGCTGCGCAATAGTGTCATACAATTGTTTTACAATCATTCATGTGTCATTTGTTGTTTTCTACACGTAGAGCAAATACAGTTGTATAAGAACAGCACATCTTTATTCCATCCGATTATCTTCATTTAACTGAAAACTCTGTTCTGTGTCCTCTTCAATTAGAATTCAGACCCGTCAGTGCAAAACGTAATTCCCACCTTGACACACATGATTCCTTGTCAGAATTTTTTTTCATACAACTCAAGAGTAAAAATAATCAACATTTTAAGAGAAACAACTTGCCTCCACCACTTACTCTGAAAGAAGCTTTCAGCTGTTTTCTTCTTCCTCTCCTTGAAACTTTATTACTCTTTCTGACTTAATAGATATAGACAACACGAAGTTAGTACACTTTTTTTTTTCCGCTCTTTCTTTGCTCTTTTGATTCTTCCACAGGATTTGCCTGTACTGCACATACTGATACAATGTGAAGAACTCACCAATGACTGTCGGCAATCTTTCACTTTCAAAGAGAGCATATGCAACTTGAAATTAAGAAAGCAGTCATTATTACATGTTTTAACAGCACCGATATCAGCCCTGCTACTTCATCTCCCATTTTAAAACTATAAAGGCAATGGATGAGAATTAGTCAGACACAAGTGATGCGAATGTCTGGGTGATTATTTCTGTTTTGTCCTTTGTGCATAATTTACTGACTAAATAGAAAAAAAACCTGTGGCTATTAGCAAATCATCTTCTCAAACTTACACACAAAGGCCCATTAGGCTTAATTATAAGTATGATAATTTGTCCTATTTTTAGATCCATTTACAATAGTTTTATAGATCTGCCCTCTGTAATTGTATCTTGATGTCATCATTAAAAAAAATCTCTGTAAAGCCCCCTCGCCCCCCCTTGAACGTTTTCTTTAAATATTCCAAGATATTACTCACAGTCTTTCTACCCAGCAGAGTGCTCACAGGCATGCAATGAATCCCTACTTAAAAAGCTGTATCGATATCCTCAGAGAAAAAGAGTTTCTCATGGAAATAGCGTGCCCTGCACTTTCTGCCCTCCAATAGCTGTTTACCAGGTTGCTAAATGCAGCTCAGCCCACCAACCTTTGACATTTTCAGGCTAGCATCCAAATGAACTCTTCGGAAGGAAAACTGGGGGTGTGCACATGCCTAAGCGTGGAAGTTTGCAGTATAGGTCCACGCCGTCAAAATACACCCACCAAAAGCACCAATAGCACTGTGGACTGAAGTTGTTTGAAAAACCACAACGAAAAAACTACAGAAATGCACAGAACGCGAGGGCTGACTCTCCTTTCCAACTTTTGGAAAGGAGAGAATCAACCAAATTACTTTTGTGAATACAGTTTTGCAGAAGGAAGTTCCTAAAAAAGTACAGCCCAAAGCAACACACGTTCTAGATTACTTCAGGTTAAATACACTTGAGTGAATTTGTTTACGTTTCAGCACAGAAGAAAGATAAAAATCTCAATATTCATAGCAAACCCAACAACAGAAACACAGCAGCAAACACAACTGTAATTAAATAAGTTACACAGCACAGTGTCACAGCTGCAGCAAGAAAATGTGACAGAGAGGAATTGTAATAAACTCAGTTTCTTAGAGTAATTTAGGCACATATTGACCTTAATGTCAAGAAGTGTTTTGGTGCGAAAAGTAATTTTACACTTAAAAATCATCTTTTCCCCTCCATAGCGAATCCACATTACCCTGCAGCTGGCAGCCGCTCCTGACACGGGATGATGCAAGTCTTGTGCAAATACTCAGCACTGCAGAAAGAAACAGCCACGGCCCCATGCCTGCCTCTCCAGACTCTGACCCGCACAGCAGCCGAACACATGACCTCAGAGAGTTAACCAAAAACCAGGCGTGGGGATATATTTATAATTTTTTTTAATTATTTCTTTTTCTCCTTTGTCGCCACGGCAGAATTTAAACTAAGAAGGTATCTTTCTCCCGTACAGGCTCAAGGATACACACAAGTATGACAAAAGTGGTTTTAAACCAAACTCTCTCTTTCGTGAAGGAGATCAATAGCGTGACAGCTAGAAGTCACCAGTGTCTGCAGCCACATGGCAGAGGGTGCGGTAGGAATTTACACGGAGCATGGATTTTCCAGGGTGGAATACAGAAGGAAGATTAGAGGCGAAAGAACATTGATAACTCTCTATACTCCCTATGAGCATTATCTCAAACCAGCCACCTGTGAGCCCCATCCCCTCTGTTCAAGCTTGAACAACAGCCGTTGTTACGCACAGCTAGCAGATAGTCATCTGGAAGCAGCAAAAATAGCTCCTCTCTCTTCAGCCTCTGAAGTTTCAGGGGAAAAAATAAAATACAACAACAACAAAAAAAAAGCGCCCCAAACAGTGATGAGAGATATAGGGACAAAGGGGGTCAGAATTATGGACTAACAACATAATTTAGAGATACCACTCCAGCCTGGTGTTCTGCGTGCACATACCCCTGCAGTAATGCTTCTTTATTATTTGGATTTCCGTTTTCACTAAGCACCTATATACTTGACCCTCTTGAACTGTAACTTTTCATGTTCTTTACTAGAAAAAAACCCCAACAACACAGCCACGCAAAACACTTAATATTGACCCAAAATAAAGCTAACCTCTATCTATCAGTTCTTGCAGTATCCCTACCCTGTTTTGCACCATCAAATGATTTTTAGGGCTTCCCACTAAACCTGTCTGGTTTACTAAACCAGAAGGACAACTGGACTGCTGCTCAAGAAACTGTACCACAAGGAATTTGATCCAAGAAAGAAAAGCAGGAGGATAGGGCACTTCAGCTACTGAGGCAAGAGGGATCCAATGCCAAACTCACCCCGAGAGGGTATTTATTTCTTGTTTGGTTGGCCATTTTGGTCCAACTGAGCTGAAATACAGTGCAAGTTTTCATTTTGCCCCTGGAAATAAAACTACACTAACAGTACAGTGAAAATTTTCCTTTGAAAAAGCATCTTGAGTTTTACCCTTGATCGTCAATGGTGTCAGGAAAGCGGCTGTGCTGGCAAAGGCCACGTGTTTGTAGACTTTCACGAGAGCAGGAATGTTGCCCCCTTCTTCCCAGCTCTTCAGACGGAACAAAATCAAAACAGAGACAAAAACCTTTGCCCTTCAATTCAAGGCTCAAAAATCAGCAAGCATGTCTCCTTGACAATTTTTTTTAGCTGCAGAACTAATCTAATGGTCAGCCTTTTCCTCTTGTGATGTTGCGAAGTAGTCAGAGAACAGAAAGAGAAAGCGGCACCGCAAGCCATGGTGAGACCAAGGCACGAGGGAGCAAGGCCACACGAGACAGACGAAGTCCCCGTGGGCACTGGCTCGTGTGGCAGAGAGAAGGCAGAAAACGCAGCGACGGGCAGCTCCACCGCCACCCTTTTAAAGAAGTTCTTAGGAGGCTGATGGGAAGGCAATGACATTTGACAGACAGTTTTGAGAAAGGAAAAGAAAAAAGAAAAAAAAGATAAAAGGATTTCCAGCTTTGCAAAAAAGATGAGCTCTGCATGCCTGTAACTGAGGGCTGTGTGGGGTACATGGGGTGGTGAAGAAATTNGGTTTTGAGAAAGGAAAAGAAAAAAGAAAAAAAGATAAAAGCATTTCCAGCTTTGCAAAAAAGATGAGCTCTGCATGCCTGTAACTGAGGGCTGTGTGGGGTACATGGGGTGGTGAAGAAATTAAGGGGCAGACAGGCAAAGACATNAGTTTTGAGAAAGGAAAAGAAAAAAGAAAAAAAAGATAAAAGGATTTCCAGCTTTGCAAAAAAGATGAGCTCTGCATGCCTGTAACTGAGGGCTGTGTGGGGTACATGGGGTGGTGAAGAAATTAAGGGGCAGACAGGCAAAGACATTTCTCACACCAACAGCTTCCCCAGCTCATTCAGAGGTGCTTAACTACGTTAAGCCACACACTGCCAGACACATCCGTGAGCGTGCTGATACTGCTTCGTCTCATCCTTCACCCTAACCATTTGCTGTACCTGTCTACCATGTGTCACTGCCAGCCCCAGGCTGCCCGGAGCACATTCAAGCCCTTGTCGTGGGAGTCTTGTCTCTTGACTCAAAGAAACTATGTGAGCTTTTTCCCAGGAACACCAATCAAACTCGTAATAAATTCATTTGACAAAACATACGTCTTCTTCTTAATACATGTGACAACAACAAATCACCAAGGACGCCCTGAAGCACACCCGCCCCGTGCCAGACGGGATGCCGGGATGCTTGGTCCACCAGGTCACCAAGGCTTGCCTTGGCACTGCTCACCCAGAGCACTCTCGCTGTCAAGAGAGTAAAATGCTCCAGCAAACAAAGAAGGATTCTGTTGAACAGAAAAAGGCAGGTCTTACCCAGAACGAGATGGCCTGGAAGACCCTCGGGCATGAAAACACTGTGGCTTCTACAGTCTGAAAAGAAGCAGCAGGGCAAAGATGCGTCCAAACAGCACACGCTGCACCTGCAGCACAGGGCTCTGCTCAGTGCACAGCTGCTTAAAAAACTGTCTGTATTTATAAGGCAAGCCCTACAGCTATTTTGTAAAGCGTGCCATCTGCACCTTGTGATGGCATGATGCATTTCACCTCGGGCCCAATGGCAACAACTTGGTAAACAACAGCATAAAACCTTTAGTTGTCTTTCTGCAGAGTTTGCTACAGCAAGTTTCTTACCACTTTTCTTTCCTCTCCACCCCACCAACACTTCTGCTCTGCCTGAAAAGCTCATCTTTTACATCAGGCTGCATTTAAACCCTACTTGATCAGGATGCCCTACGCCTGCTCTCACTTACCTTGTTCTCCTGCCTCCCAGACCCTAGGCAGTTATATTTTGCTTCTGAAGTGATTTGAAGGGAATGTGCATATTGGGTCCGTTTGCAGCCCTGCATCACCCTGGCTGTGTGATTCTGACGTTTGGTCTTCTGGTTAAGACTGAAAAAAACCTCACTCTGTCCATTTAGCTTCACCTTACAGAGAGTTAACTCCAACTATGATTCAGGGTTCTTCATTGTTTTTTATTTATGGAGCAGTTATCGGTAGCTCCTGCTAAATTATTGGCTGTCTTCTGGGTGGCTAAAGTGATCTCCTGAAATCTTCTTGCTTGTTCCCTATTTTCTTTTTTAGTTGGACTGTTCAGCACACCTCCTTAAATACATACAGATTTTTCTCTGTTTGGTGACCTGCTCCTCATAGTTTTTCCTCATGCTCCGTAACAGTTAGCATTTTCATTTCTTTCTGAGTCTTTAAACATAGTATTTGTCCTTTAAAATCTATTCTTAAAATAGAGTCTCTATGGAGGAGAAAAAAGAAAAGGTGTAAGAAATTATTTACTTTTGTGCAATAACATTTAGGGAGAAATATTCCACCGCTGCACTAATAATAGTAATACCCGGAGAGGGACAATAAGGGAATCAGGGTTAAGCGATTTCCATGTAAAGAAAAGCAAGAACAGGAACTCCCTCCGGCTTTGATAAGTCCATAGTAGCTGTAACAGCAAAAGAACATATTTTGAATAGATGAAACTTCCATGTATCTCTCCAAGTCAGCTGCTACTAATAAAAGACAACTGTACTTGTGATGCTCTCACCCTCATTTCCAGGTGGAATGCACACACACATATGTTTTAAAGGCCTCTTGCTGTAAGGAATGGTTTATCACTGTTGTTTATCTTCATGTTTTGCAAAGGATAAGAGCCTTTTTTTTCCCCCTCTGGTCAAATATTTGGTCTTAATGTTTTCTTTGGACAGCGAGGACTTTTCAAGCTGTTTTTACCAAATGCAGGGATAGGAGGGGGGACGTGTCCATCGCTTCCCGAGGCAGCAGTGGTGTGACAGCCAAGGGGGCATCAGAGAGGCTGAAAGCAAAACGGGGCACCCGGCACCCCCTTTTCTCATGGCAGCTGCTTGCTGCGTTCTGCATAACCTCCTGAAAAATAAATGTGAGTGCTTTGGGGGTAGATTTATGGTAAATCTCCCAACGCCTCTTTCTCCAAGGTCCTCTCAAAGACAGGTAAAGGTGCCTGTGGATCAGACAGAACCCCTTTGTATATAGCCGCTCCTTCACCTGCAGCTCTTCGCTCGCCAAATGACCAGCTGTGTGCCCGGACTCTCACAGTACAGGACAATTGCCGACTTCTTCATCTACTTGTAGCACATTTCCTGCCTGTGGTCAAAGAGCTTCTGAGAAAGAGGAAATCAGAAATCAGCTACGGGCCAGATGCGATGGGATAATAACAACAAGATGTTATTGAGAGGCTCCCCACGATACCTAAGCTTTGGTTTTTTCTCAAATATCTGTGTACCATGTCTTTTTGGATGCACTTCATACCATTGCAGATTGACTAGTAGCTGAGAATATTAATTGCACTGAGGCAGACAAACGCCACCAGTGCATTTTTCCTTCTCCTCTGCCCCCTGTTTACAGCTCCATAAAAGTGAACACACTTCACGCTTTCATTTTTACTTTTAAGCTCTTGCAGCAGTTACCATCTGGAGCAAGACGCAGAGAGGGAAGAAGGAAGAAAAGGCAGGTCAGAAAATAACAAGCTGAGTTTGTACTACATGTGTGTCATATAAAAAAAAAAAACTTTAAAAAAAAAAAAAAGCCACACTTAGCATAGCATTGATTAATGAAAAGCACCACATGGATCTGGGCCCTCCAAGAGCTGAAATTGCAAAGATGGGCTATACCTGATTTAAATAGTGCGCTACTGTTCTGGATGGCCTTGAAGCACTAGAGGAAGCAATAGCACATGAAGGATTGTGACGGGCAGCCAAGGGGTGTGTGACACCCGTGGGAGGGCACCGTAAAGAGCCAGCCGTGGCTTAGGAAGGTGACACAGCTGAAATTCCTGAAAAATACTTTAATGACAAACAACACAAGAAAACCAACAAGCTCCTGCATTAAGGCCACCAGGGCACGGCATCGCTCTTGCAAGGGGACAGAGGTGAGGAGAAAACCTTGCCCTTTATGAATAAACCCAGCAGGTTCCATGAGAACAACAGGTAAGTACTGAACTCTTTCTAGAAGAACAACTACGGGTTCTTGTGCTGCTCAGAGGAGCCTTTTGATATCCATACGCTCACTCCTTCCCTCCCTGGCCCCAGATCTGAACTTCTCAGCCCTCTCTACCCAGAGATTTTACATTTGTTAGGTTCACTAATAAACTGATTATGCAGCAAATCAGGCCGCAAAGAGGCCAAGGTCTAAACGAAGCTTTAGCCAATACCCGACTTCCTACAGATAATTATAATCCCCAAATAACCCTTTGCTCAAACCTCCAGTTGCATGCAGTGAGTGACTCAGCAGTCGCAGGGCTCCTATTAGTATTCTCAGAGCATTTCCTGAGCGTTTTAAACTGACTGTCTCACTTGTGCTGTGATCAGATATATCAGTTTGTGGTGAATTGCTCTGAGGAAGGTTACAGGTCTCCATAGGGACTGCACATGATCTTTGAAAAGTGCATTTCCCTTTAGCAAGTCATAAATGCTCAGGAGAGTTGCTAAAGATCACTCAAAATATGTCATTGAATACTTTGATGCCATACTCTCATTCTGTGTTATCATATACTTAAAGTATATTAAAAGGTTCCCTAAATACCAAGTGCATTTGTGTGGAATAGATTTGTGTTTTCCAACGCCAGAAGAAAATAGTTTTGTATCGTTGCAGAATATGTAACGCTTTTTCTGCAATTCTGCAGAATGGATTATAAGCTTTTGACAGTGCTTTTTTTTTTTCCCCTACTTTTTTTTCTTTTTTCCCCAGCACCAACAATTGCTGTCATAGACTTTAGTTAACTTCTTTGGATTGTTTTTTACCTTGCTAACAGTCCACAGTCAAAATGAAAAATAAGAACCTTCTGGATACTGTCTTGATAAGGTCAGATTGCAGAATTTTTCTCTCCAGCAATTTAGCCAGGCTCTCTCCTTCCAGAATACATTTGCTCAGTAATAAACATCTCCAGACGGCCAGGCTGTACAAACTGGAAACAATTACGCCAAAACTGGGGAAAGCAGCACATGAATAAGCATTCCACTTTAATGAAATTAGTCTGAAAAATTCAAGAGCAAGGAAAGTAAAAGAATTTTAAAATTGTATTAATTAGACATATTTGTGAAAAAATCTGTTCTCATGCAAGTACCTTATGCATTTTTTAATATCAAACTATGTAGAAAATCTGCTAGGTAATTACGAGCCTTTGATGCTGTAATGCTGTGGTCAAGCACCAGGCACACGCCAATAGCCGGGATACATAGCTTAATGTCTAGCAGGAAAAATGAAAAAGTTTAGCCAATTTTTTTCAGCCAAGGAAGCCTGCCGTGGAACAGGTTAAAAGGGTTTGCCTTACTGAACTAGAATAAGGCTAAAGCCCAGCGTATTCCAGAAATGAGTTAACAACTTGTGCTATGCAGCAGCCTCATCTCTCAGTTATGGAAGCAATTAAGTCAATATGTTTAGCCGTCCCAGATTGTTAGAGATCCAAGTGAAATCCTTCTGAAACAACCCAGAGTTTTTCTATCATCACAAACATTTCACCAGATCCTAAATTCTATAGTTCTCCGATTTTTGCATAAATGCGTTTACCACTTTGACATCACACACTTAATTGCAAATCCGTCACCTGTTTATTTGCCATAAGAGAACAAAAAGCACCTGTGCCATTATTTTTAATTAAGCTGTCCTCCTACACCTGCTCTGTCCAGCGTCCTCAAATAGTTTATGAATTCTGAAATAATTCAGAATTAAATAATTACACTTCATGTTTGTGAAATCTCTCGGTGTGGTTTTCTCAAGGGACTCAAAACTAGTACAGAACTGAACTTGATTTTACAAAGCATTATTTCAATTTGGAAAGTTCAGAGCATTTTCAAGAGGAATTAATGAATGTTGTTAATAGCTTGGATCCGAGTTATAAGGCATTAGGAGGACACAATCACGAGGAAAGGCAATATATAACCTTTAGATGGGACAATTAGAGATCAATTATTAGAGCCAGAGAAGAGCATTTGAAAGCAGCTTCTTCATTAATCAAAGATTATCTCAAATTAGAATGTTTAATTATTTGCCAAGGTTCTTCTTGTATATTCTCCTGCAGAAAAAAAAAATAAAAGCAGCCAAGGGCTTTTTGAAAACTGCTAGCTTTTTTAACGTTTCACTTTAACGTGGTTTCACAGCCAAAATACCGAATATTTTAAAGAACAGGTAAGACAGTGAAAGTAGGGTAAGTCAGAAAATTACATCAAAGATGTCACAGCTGCTGGTTTTTAATACACTAAGGCTGGTGGGTATTGTTAACTACTTGGATGTCCAGCTACATGGAAAAAAAACGTTTTAATGGAAACGTCAAGAAAGGATAAAGACGTGGATATCCTGTGCACTGTAATCATTTGGGACGGGATGTTAGATTCAGACCAAACTTGTAGGCAGCTGAGTTTTAGGTTCCCAAACAACTGAGCATACCCAAAATCTAGAGTGGGAGGCATCATCATGAACAGGCACACAAAGGGTGAGCAGACGAGCTGGTGGGTAGGAAACGCTGGGCACCAGCACTCGCCCTTCTGCCGCTTCACGGGAAGGGCTGTCTCCCGTGTCAAAGGCAGTCCTCCAAACGCAAGCCGCAAAACATGCTGGCGGTTTGTTCGGCATTGCCTTTCCTGGGCTAGTAGCCATCGCTGACCACATCACCATGTATATTTGTATATTCTGACAGGTTAGATAATAGCTGGGAGAGGATACACCTGGATTGCAGGAAAGGCCTTTTGCAAACAGGAATTGTTGAGAAACACAGCAGGAGGAGAGCTTTGCTGAGACCCCTTTGCAGTTTAGGCGGGTGCAAATTATGTGGCTTAGGGGAAAAAATAGCTCCTATTCGTCCTTATGGGAGCCGAAGCTCCTGGGCAAGTCCCCTCTTAAATGGCCCTGAAAGCTGCTAGCTTTAGGGAGCACGTCTTCAGCCGTGAAGGCATGGACAGGAGGAGGAGTGGCCGAGTTGTCCTGCGAAGGCATCGCAGCCGTCCCAGAGCACAGTTCCCACGCTCTTAGGGAAATGCCATCTGCCGTTTGTGCATGGTGTACAGTCTGTCCAACCTGTGCTTCCCACACTTGCCGTTTATCTCCTATGAGGGAGACAAATGTTTGGCGGACACAAGGCAAGCTCTCCATGGCGCTGTGGGCACCTGAGTACCTGCTCATGGATTTTCTTGGGAAGCGTCCCAGTGCACTGCCTGGACAGTTATTTTTCAGTGACAGCCAGATGCAGATACAGATGCAGCCTGGGGAACCAAGCTGTTCACATTGTGAGATACCTTTCTTAACACAATCTTTTTTTTTTCATGGCCAACCTTATATTCAAGCCACAACAGAACCCTTTTATGCCTTTATTCCTCTGTAAGGTGTATCCTGAAAGTGGATACAGACCTTCTTCTTCTCATATACGACCTTCTCTCCTTGCAAGGCCACGTCCTTTGTGAGCTAGGTGAGGATGACCCCGGGCATCTTCAGAGTCATTTGAACATATTGAACTTCTGCACCTTTAGCAACAACAAACCTTTCTGGTATAACTCTGCTTTTAATAGAAATACCTCCTGCGTAATAACTAACCCTGAGATATTCTGATTAAAATTTGTCACTGTTTATGAGGAAGTATGCTAGCAACACCAGACAAACAAATGGCTCTTGGTCTCTTGTCTTTCACCGAGTCTCTCCCCTACCGTGTGCCAGTTTACCTGCTGTTGTAGTGAAGATGTGTCAAATATGCACACTTTGTTGCAGCGATCTACTTAGTCACCACTAAAGAACATGGCAGTGATACCTGTGGCGCATGACGACTCCTGTTGCTGTAGTACATCTTGTGTAGTATACGCACGGCGAGGTGTGAATTCGGGCGATGCAGAAGGGCTTCTTCCTGCAGAGTGCTTAGCACAAGATCGGAGAGAAGCTCCTCCACAGATGGCCATAAAAGGGGGCAGTGTAGGGGACACCGGGGTGATCCCTGCTGATAAAATAAGGAGGCAAACGCAAAGGAAGATGAAATCAAAGGTGTAGGAAAATCCACATGATCATTTTCAATGGCCTAGAACTTGTCTCGACAGAGATCTGAGCTTAGGATCCTGCAACATCTGTTGGCAGTGTCATCAGAACAAAGCAAAATATTTGACCCTTTCCATAGCAAATTGTGATGAGGAAGGGGTGCCATGCAGCATCCTTATATTTAGTAGTGTTACCTTTTTTTCCACTTTGAATTTTTGACATTCTACTAAATATAAGACAAAATGATGATAGTTAGCTATGCTATGTCCTGTTTGCTACAGTTAAAGTCAATTCTTGAAACTACTTGGTCTATTTTTTCTTAAACCCCGGGGGAAAAGATATTTTCACACTTCCCACAGTTTTCTTAGATGCTTTAATTCTTACTGGTGTAAAAAACTAACAAGATGAGGTGTTATTGAGAATTACTCAAACATTCTGCGAATAATAGTGCATGACATAATTACTATATAGACTTTATCGAATAGAGGCTGTGGCCAAAATAGCCGTCTATGGGAATATCATGTAAACATATGTGAACATTTAATATAATAAGTAGAATATAATACAGGTGTTCCCATATTGTTCCTATTTTCTGCAGTAAGAAAAGTATCCAGGTCTGAGGAAACAGGACTGTGGCCATGGCGTGTCTTACACCTTATCTATCCCTGGCTGCTTTCTCTGCTCTTTGAATGAGCCACTAATTGCCTTAGTAAAAGCAGATTTCAGGATGCTCAAGACCAGTGCCATTCAACACAGCTGTGCCAGACTCTACTCCATTCGTTAATTATTTATGCCTCTTCGTAGCATAAGCCACACACCCCATAGTGCCCTGCACTTCACTCGCCATTTCATAAAGCTTTATAGGTAAGATGCATCTCTCAGGTTGAAGAAAGGAGCTAAAAGGTTGCAGCTGCACAATCCCTTTAAGTTGGTCCAAGGCTCGGCTATTGCTGTCAGGTTTGATCTCTCTCTATCTAAACTGCATGCTAATGCTTCCTTCCGCTCCCTTTTTTGCTGGCACTAGTACTTCTGTAACCAAATCATGAGCTGCAGCTATATATACTGAATTGCTAGATTAATTTTCAGCCATATATCTGCAGGGGTGCTAGAACTCACACGGGGAAAACAGCAAGAATAAAGAGCTAGTCAAACATAAGGCCATCCAGACTTCAGTTGTCCATGGCATCACAGCCTAAATAAACCACTACAGCGCCTAAGGCGGTGGCTGCTGCATTAAGTGTCTCCGTTTCTTGAATGCACAGAATTTAGCAACGGAACACTGAGACATATGTAAATATTTGGGTCAATAAACAGCAAGTAAACCACAGTAGGATGTCTGCACATTTGAAAAATTCACGTTTTCAGGTTAAAGAAGCAAAAGCCCAGGCTTCGTCGTGGATCTGTTCAGGGCTATGGCAACTCTCTGGAAGGAGCCCAGTGATGGGTCAGATTGAAGAACTTAGTGTTTTCTATAGGCAAACTCTATGTTGTTTCTTTCTCAGCGTGCTGGATCTTGCTCAAAAAAAAAAAAATTAACTGTCACATATAGCACAGGAGGAACTTAAAATTACTCTATAGACTAAATACTTATTGTACATGAAGCACTTGGTGGGTTAAATATATCCTCAATGGAAAAAATATTGGTACAAGTTGAATTATGCTGCAATCTCTGAAATCTAAAAGACTTTCTGATAGCAGGTATCACTCAGTTCCCTGATACAGACTTATTAATTTGTGGCAGAAGTGTCACCTCTTGAAGCTGCCTGTTGATTTCAGCCAGAATTTGAGCCAAATCTCAATCCAGTTGGAATACTTTTTTTATTATATCTGTATGGGGAAAATGATTGTCTCACATTCTAAGAAAGCACACAATTTACTTGTAAATTACAAAAAAGTACACCAATTCTATCATCTATTGGCATGAAAATTGCTTATTGATTCAAAGAAAATGCTGGAAATATTTTACATAAAATTACTGTGCTAAAACTAGAGTTTATAGTACTGAGAACTTTTGTGAAGAGTCATTAAAGGGAGGAAATTGGTTTTGTGATACAAAAGGATAAAATAGGTTTTAAAGATGTTTTGCAAAAAAAAATCAAAAGCAAAAGTTTTGGAATTTTTTAAAATAAGGCTATTTCTATTTAAAATATACAAATATAGAAAAATAAATACATTTGTTGTTCTAGCTCATTTTAATTCTTACCAAATTAACATTATCTGTATAGAAATGCAGATTTTTTTCTTCAGAAAGCAGAATTATTTAGAGCAATGTAATATACAAAACAAAATTATTATTATTAAAAAAGTCAGAGTAAAGCAGAAACGCAAGCACTGTGGCTATGCTGCTGTACCACAGAGGTAGCTCTCAACCTGTTTAATCACTTCCATTCTCTGCACGATGGAAATATGTGAGAGAGGGCAAGAGAGCCAGGAGAGAGCTGGCACTCATACACCAGCACCGGCTTTCTCTTCTCAGCGCTGAATGGAAGTAAGAGCCCTGCCTTGACTTCGCAAAGTTATTCTTTAGGATTATTTACACACTTAAAATGAAATACCCGCTTAAGTGTGGCTAGATCAAAGCCAGAGGTCCCCCCGCTAACAACCCTTTCCTCTTCTGCTGGTGGAAAATTTGTATTTCTCCTTCAGCAAAGCACTTAAGCATGCAGGTTGATTCGTCTAAATCTTTGTAAATCAACACAAATATACAAACACTTACAGCCAAGTACGTGCACAATTGCTTTGCTTGAACTAGACCTGTATCAACAAGGGAGCTTCTTGCCAGTCTGTTAATCCTGGTTTATCGTATGTGAATCCTTCAGTACCAAAAGCATGTCGAAGAAAGAGAGCAGGAAGGGAATTTGCAGACGTTTGGGCTTCTAAGGACAACCTGTGGCCCCAGGTGTCCCTAGGCCACGTCCTTGTCTCTGCTCGCACTGCAGATCTAAAGGTGCTGGATTACCAGGGATTGCGTTTACCTTTAAAAAAGAATCCAAGGAATAAAGGCTTTTGGAAGGGATTATTGTCTCAGATAGATACCACGTTTCCACCCAATCTAGCTGAAACAAAGACATTGCTCTCCACGTAGGTAAATCCTCTTTTGCACAACAGGTTGGAGAGTACTCTTCACAAAAATACGAGAATACACAACCTGCCTTCACGGCCACCTTAGTTTTTGCCTCAGAAATGTTATTCTATACTCTTGTTCTAATGAAGTAAAAGAATCATGTGCTTCCTGCTGGCATAAGCTGCAGAAGTTTACACCAGCCAGAGATTTTGAGAGACAGAGCCCATAAAAACGATGTCACCTGACAGTGGCACATGCTGCTGCTGTCAGTCGGTTCACTGGACCTTGGAGGAAAAATTTCCCAACAGTTTAGAAGCAAAAGCTCATCCATTGTGTGTTTCCACCAGCTTCACCTCTGAGCCCTCCACAATCTTTCCCTCATGTAGTGTTGACAAAAATCAGGCCATAACTTCACAGTCAGTTGCAAAACTAAATTTAAGATAAACTTTTTGCAGCAGGTTGCATCTTTTCATTTTGGACGTTCAGCGAGTGATATTAAAGGATCCCAACACCTCCCCTACAACCATGATGAGATTTTGGAAAAAAAAAAAAAAAAAAAAAAAANACTAAATTTAAGATAAACTTTTTGCAGCAGGTTGCATCTTTTCATTTTGGACGTTCAGTGAGTGATATTAAAGAATCCCAACACCTCCCCTGCAACCATGATGAGATTTTGGAAAAAAAAAAGGAAGAAATTATAATGATTGCATTACTACGGGTGCTGGTGCTCTGGTCAACATTTCCAGTTGCCTCAGACTGTTAAACATATAACACATCTCTGAAAATAAAGTACCTGCCTGGAGCAATTCTCAATGTATTTCCCGTTTGGAAAAATCCCAATTCAGGTACTTGAATATTGTTTGCATACGTGATGAGGCATTTCTACAGTATGCCAGGTTTAACCCCCAAAAGTCCCCAGTTATTCCTCTACACTCTGTTACAAACACCTGAAAAGAGGATTTATTACAGAAGTGCTTCATCACAGCTTTGCAAAAGACAACATCACAATTTTGATGTCTCAGGAGTTGATTGGAAAAAAAGCATGTCACCGCAGGTTATCACAAATTCTTATTTGTCAGTATCTAATGTTGTTCTGTATCACACACAAAAATATTTCTGTTTGCAAGTGTCTCAGAGCAGTGCTAAGACTTATCACCGGGTAAGGGCCGGTCCTCCCAGCCAAGCTCTCTGCTTCATGGCAGGCTTTTTCAACAGTTCCTGTAGTGCAAAAGGTCTATAAATACCACCAATAAAACCTCTCACATATCTCCTCAGTACATCTCTTACAGATTTCACTGCTGTAGTAGTACACTTCCTCCCCGAGAAGGTTACCTTTATGGAAAGAAAAAAAAAAAAATACATGTACAGCTAAAAAGCCTCAGTGCCACAGAAATCACGACTCATTATATCAGTCAGAAACTAGTGAGAGTTACGGCAATACTGCTCGTGATTGTGCTGGGGGCGAAGTGGCTGCCGTGCGCACACATAGCAGAGGTACAAAGCCAAGATTCCTTCTCCTGCAGAAGATGCCGCCCTGCAGAAGGGATGGTTCCCGTCAGGAATCAGCAGTGACCTCATGCATGAAGCAATTGCAACATGGGGTCAGTCGAAAAATGAGCCCTGAATAAGAATGCTAGTAATAATTAAGGAAATGCAATACTTCTGGGAGAATATTCATGGCAGGAACAGCCACATGTATCTGCAGAAAAAGGAAAGCTTTTATTTGACAATCAGTGTTTTAACACCATTTCAGTAATAAGGGGATTCAGTTTAGAAAGTCTGTATCAGATGCTGGACTAATTAAGTGTGTTGTGAAAAATCACAATCTCTACTCCACTTTTTCCTCTGGCTTGAGAAGGACAAATGTGATCAGCACAGAACACATCTGCCTGCATAAAAACATTTTCTAATTATTCATGTGGCTATAAAAGACCTCTGGCAGCTCATAACATGGTGAAAACTGAAGATGTCATTGAGAAAATAGTGCAAATCCTTCCCCATTTCCCTTGAAATGAAATTTTTGGCCTTGTTGTGGCAAAGAAATAAAATTGAACACAGTTTTATGAAGGTCTAAGAATGTCTCTTGTCATGGCCACATGCTTCCAGCACATCTCCTGTGCCAGCACTGATAATCGTATGGTTGAGACATTACATTCTTTCTCACCTTTTTTTTTTTTAAATAATCTATCTTAATTTTCAGCCTTGTCAGCTCCTGATCCAATTCACCATAAGGTCACTCAAAAGTAGGACTGCTGGCTTATGTGGGAGATGCCTAGATGTTTAGCACAGACAAAAGACGGGATGAAGAGAAGATACACTCGGTACTAACACGTTCTTGGACTTGCTTAAACTAGTTGCAAACTTGTAGCCTGAGTCATCCTCATCTGAGGTAGCATAGATGTCCATATTACACAAAGCCCTGTGCAATCTCTCCTGTTGTGTTTAACCGCAGTGCAAACACCACACAATGTAATAAAACAAATTGGTTCTGTCTGAAATTGGGAGAGGCAAACTTGTTAGATAAGATGAAAGTCTCTGCACTTCACTCAGAAACCAGCTTTACAGCTCAGTCATAAATACCTAAAAATCTTGTTTTCTAATAGAAATGTGATACAAGTTTATATATTTCATTTCTGGGTGGCACTAAACGATCCAGTGTGTCCCCACGGCAAACCTGCGCCTGGAAGATGCAATGTTAGTTTTTTGGTACGGCTTACCTACAGGAACCAAGTTCAATCTAGGCCCAGCTGAGAGGTAATTCAGTCATAGTGTTTATTATAGCAGCCCACAAAATAAATTATATCATACTAGTGTTGTCATTAAATTATACATACAGTTTTGAGGTAGCAATGCTAAATAAATATTTATGAATTTCTTAATGTAGTGATGTTGAATAGCAGTTATTTCACAATTTGCTTCGCCCAGGGAGCAGATTAATTTGCAGATGGAAATATTAAGATTTTTTCCTATTATTTCTGGTTTCATAGAAGAATATCCTTGTTGTCCTATTCTATTTCACAATAATTATGCTACACCGAGATAGCTTTAACAATTCAGTAGCCATTTAGACAAAAAAAAAAAAAGCCAAGGATGTATACAGTTATTAAAGTAACATTAAGTGCTTTAATAATCATTTTTGGTCAAGGCACACACGTTATAAACAAATAAATTCAAATGCCGTATTATCCTTAAATTAAAAATCAGAAAAATTGCAGTCAGCAAGAAAATTAGATGTCTGACCAAACTTTGTATTGCAACTTTTAAACTCCCTGAGAAGATTTTACTGGAAGTGATACTTAACCTTTATATGTCACCATCTTAGAACGACAAGGTCTACACTTCTATGGCCAGGCCAATTATCTTCAATTAAGCAATAAATGTGCAAGGCTTGTTCAGTGCCAGTATAAATTCCCTAGCTTTATACTATATCTTCAGATATACGCTAAGAGTTAAAAAACAGAGTCACCTTCCAGTAACAATTTAACGAAACACACCTTTACATAACTTTGCCATTTAATACCTTTCATTTAGATAAGGTTTTACAGCAGCCTTAAAGAATAGAACTGCTTGCCTACCCTAATTTGAAATAGAATATCTGCAACATAGCTTACTCACACGGTTCTTTTGTTTTTGCTATCAAAGAGGTGTATGAAATAGATCTGAGACACATGCTGAGATTGTTTTCAAGATGCGTCAAAAACGTTATTTAATTTTTCGCAGAAGTAACATATCCTACCGAAGTGCTTTTATTAGACAGAAGATATTGATTACAAAGGTATAAAAGAGTGGCTGTACGGACTACTGTGGCATTACCAGGACACAATAGAAAAGATCCAAATGGGAAGGAGAAAAGTGAAATACAGGGTTCTCCCTGATTTTCACTGAGTGCATATGGGCCGCTTACACCACATTTTGCTTTATAACACAACTCTGGCATGCACAGAAGTTTTAGGATTCACAGAAAGGCTGTTGTGCTTTCCCTGACCCCCAAAAATATCAGGGAAATCTTAGTGTGTAGGGAGAGAAACCAATAAATGAAAAAACAAACCACAAAAGAGTTTACATGACATTTACCGCCATCCAATGTGCCTTTTAAGCACACTTATTCCTCCAATGAATGTTTTTCAAAGTGAGTCTTGCAAATAAGAGTGAAATAAAATATCCCAGTAACTAAGTCCTTTCCTCACTAACTGGTGAGACCAACCACTTTTTATATCAATTTTTATGCATAGCCACTTCATTTCACCAATGCATTTCTGTACAGAATCGCAGGGCCAGGTAAGTCCTGCTCTATTAATACCACATTCACTGGGGCTCACCTGGGTGATGCTTTCCAGCCCAAAGAGACCAAGCTAAATTACCAAAGGGTTTGAGAGGAGAAGGCTCTGAGGCAGGACAGGGCACAACAGCTCAGAGAAGGACACCAAGAACTCCCAGAGAAGTACAAAGAAGCTATTCGCTAGTGAACGGCAAATATCTCCAACAAGGATGGTGAGGATATCCTTCTTGACACACAGAGAAAAAGGAGAAGCAAAGCCCCGGGCAGGTCCAGCCTCCAGGAAATATTATCAGCTGTTCTCAGGAGAAGAGACGCAAAACCGCGGCGCAGAGGACAATCCCTGGCTGCAGTTCAGCGCTGAGATTCCACTCAGAGCAAACTCCTCGGCTCTCTAAATTCACATTTCCAGCGCAATGGGTGAGTCTCAGCAAAAGCGTGCTGAGAACTCTGATCTGCCAAACTTGCAGGAGCCAAGGTTAAAATGCCCAAAATATCTAACGTTACTTCTGCGTATAAGTCCTCTGCTGTTTCACACATTGTTTTCTGTGGTTTGCATTGCATTGTGCGTGAAATGAGCGCGCGTTGACTGACACCAAGAAACCTGGGTTTAATCACTAAAAGAAAGCAGAAAGGACTCCAAAGCACCAGACAGCTGGGCAAGGGATAACAGAGATTGCTGGATGGAGCCTCTAGCCACATTCCCCTGCCCTCCAACTTACTGGCACAAGGGAACTTACTGGGCTTAACATTAACCAAAAAATAAAAAAAAAGAAAGCAATAGTACCAGCTGCCAGGCAGCCTCAGAGAAAGTACCTCATTATTTACTGCAGCAAAAAAATACTCAATTTTTCCTTAAATATTTTCAAATGTTTTAGGATTCATTCTTTAGAATTTGTTAAATAAAGCTGCTAGGTTGTAAATTTTTGCTGCTCTGTATTAAAATAAAAACCTTTCCTGACATTACATATATTTTGCTGCAAGGTTCCGAAGCATATGTGCAAATTTTACATCTAGTATATTCGTATGGATATATTACGATCATCCCACAGGATCAGGTTTTAACGTGACCTTAAAAGAACCTATGTTTCTTAATTGGATTCTCCAGAGTCCGGAAACTCTTGTTTTCCCTCTCAGTCAGAATCCCATCGGCAAAGTAATATTCAAAAGATGCTGTTGTCAGATCCTTCACTTTCAGTTGTCTCCTTGGTTTCTACGAGGTGAAGTGCTGTAGTTCATACCCAAAGATACGCAGGTCATTGGTAACTGGAGAGATGCACATATTACGGTGCAGTCTTCCCAGCAGAAATTTTTCATCGTGGATAATTGAAAAAGGAAGGGCTAACATCTATGCAAGAGTTTTAATGTATGTACTGTAACACTCTTCTCACCTCTGCTTCTCGCTGGTTCAGATGGTGAACTTGCGAGACTGCTCTCCTTAGTGGAAACTTTTTCGTAGAGTTTCAAAAGCAGCTATTGAACACATCTAATAACCATACTCCTCTCAGTGTCTTTGAATCCTTCCAACAAACTGCTTTGCCTGGCTCTCAGTAGAGATGAAAAAGATGTAATTCAAAATCTATGATGTCTCACGCCTTTTCTTTCCTGTTACCCTCTCTGCCTGCGGACTTCAAAAACTAAGTCAATGCTGTAGCGCAGGGGTGATTCTGTGGTAGAAATGTGGTCCTTAACTTCCGAATGCAGGAAACGGAGGCGCTTCCTTTGGCGTAGTTGAAGATCAATCACAATAGCTAAAAAGGAATCCGTTTCTCAGGTTTGCCCTTCCCTCACTCTAGCCAAATGAATTTAACCGTAATTTTTCTTTAACTTTATACTGAGACTAAAGAAACAAACACTCAATATCCATGTATTTAATCACAGCCTTATATATAGTCTACCTGCTACATCAATTGGATGTAGAGGAGAAGCTATAACATTAATGTAGCCTTTATTTCGTACAGAGTATTTCCTGATGGTGAGTTGTTTTACAGTGCAGTGCTTTTATTCCTGTGGCACTGATATATATATATATATAGATATATATATATAAATGAAATTCTCACTAACTAAATAAACTCTGAGAAATACGCCTTTTTGTTGTCTTTGTTGAAAGCCCAATCATAATGTCAGTGAGTCCATCAGGAAGTGATTGGAGGCTTCCATGCTACCTTTTTCCCTGAAAAACTGTCATTCTTAGCGTGGGCATTTCTATACAGTACACATTACGTAGAGCGTGTTTTCCTTGTACCTGGCCACCACAGGTAGCGTAGCCTACAGCTGATTCTCGTCTGCGAGTAACAGCGACAGCACTGCTCCATCAGTGTCATGTCAATATAAAGTGTTGTGAGCTGACGTCTTCAGCGCTTCTGCTCCCCTTCTTAAACCAACTTTAACACCCATCTGTTTCCAAGATGAGCTGATGTGAGGAATTATAAAACAACTCACCAAGCAAGAAGAGCGGCCAGCTCAGCTTGCAGCAGTGCAGCAGCCGCAGGCCTGGAGCGAACAAAATGCCTTGAGCCTGCACCCTCTTATGTACTCCTAGCACAGACAGTAGCTTTTTTGGGCATACGGCTCTTCAAGAAAACAGTGGTAAAAGAGATAGAAACCCTGATGATTTTGTCTAATTTAATGTTCTTCCCACAGCAGAACCTGAACACGCACAGAAGAGCTATAGATCGCAGCATCATATTGCTACCTCCCTCTCAAGACCATTGAGTATATCCTCAACAGGAGGAATATAAAAGCAGAAGGCTGGAAAATCAGGCATAAGAATATTTCTATGGAAATATTATCACCACTGCTTGAGATGTCTGAATTAAGAAAAATTCTGATCGAAAATTTTATCAAGTATGCCTCCCTTAATCCAAATAACATCTGAAACATTAACTGTTTTTCTAATGTAGGTTGCACTTCAAATCAGAAACTAAACTCGTGGCTGTGCTTAGAAGAGTCTTCATTAAAGAGTAGAACCCGTTTCTGTGAAGGGTGACCAAAAGGAGTGTTGAGAGACTGAGCAGAACCAACACCAGCTTTTTGCTGTGCCCATGACCAGAGGGGGACTGTCACGACTCACATAAGCACTCTGGCCACTGCCACTACCCCTGCTGCAACACCTCTGGGAGCTATTATAGGGCAGATACGCAAAAGAACAAAGAAACTTGCACAGACAGTTACACACTTGGCATTCCTTAATTCTGAAGCGTTTAACTTAACAATTAAAATATTGCTAAACCAGTAGAGTTATTTTGTCTGTAATATATGCTTTACGAACATATACGGAGATGCTGTGCTAAAATCAATGCAAACGTCTCAAAAATAATGATAATAATAATAACTATTAATATTATTAAGTGATGCCAGTGGATCTGCTAATCTGTGTGTAAATCTATTCATTTCAATTTAATATCACCCTGTAGTTACTTTTTATTTCATTGTCCTGCTTTGATCCAGCTCGTGACTGATTCTAAATTCTGAAGCCACTCCTTGCAAAGTGCCTATGATGTGATGTACAGAGGCGATGTGAAAAAGACCATTAACATTAATAAGGGTTTGAATTTTTTCACACATATCCAAGGCAATCAAATTAGGATTATTTTCAGCAACTTCAGACCTATTTTTTATTTCTGTGGTGAGTATCTGTTTCTCTTTCAAGATGAGATTTCTTACAGAATACCTCCAAGTGTAACAGTTTTTGTAGGAATTTGCCATTGATAATATTTATACATTTCAAGGACGTTTCAGAATTGTCAGCATGAGGCTGCCAGTATTATGTCACTCAAACTGAAGACCTCTTTGACAACACAGCGTTTTCCCCCAATATTACCGGCAGACATCTCAAGAGCAAGTCACCTGTTACATTCAGTGGTCTGTAGCTGACACTTCTCTTATTTTATATGCTAGAACATTACTCCACAATAATTTAAAATTATTTTTCTCTTCAAAGGCTTTGAAACAGATAAAGCCATTTGTAACACAAGACAGACAATTTTTACACGGCGGCAGCACGTCACACATCACACATTTTTCTCTTCTGCAAGGGTTTCACTCACAGCGGGAACAAGACACCTATTTAATATCATCCAGAGTAAAACTCACAATTTCTGTGTTCAATTTACCAAGAAATGCAACGACGTTCTAAACACTTAAAGCAAAGGCGCCCGATGTGGCTCTGTATCTTGCTGAACAGTTTGCCAATTCAAAGGGATGTTAGGAAGAAGCGATGTTTAACTAGCTGTGATACGCATTGATTTTATGAAAGATTAAGTTTTGCCAAATTGCAAGAAGAAAAATTTAGGTTTCAGAAATTTGCTTGACATAAGAGAATGAACGGTGGAGGTTCATTCAACAAAGTCTATAAGGACTTTACTAATAACCTTACCTGCTAGTTACAAAGAAAAACAACGATATTTTAAAATGTTTAGAACATTTAGGGTACCTGCAGGAATTGTCTTTGTTAGAAACTGTGTTCATATTTAAGCTCCGTTAATAAGATGAAAATTGCTGATATCAGTCTGAGGAAAATATAAAAGAGTAATTTGGGCAATGATGTGCTTGCAAGAATGCATAGCTAATGAAAGCATCTGAGAGTAGTTACCTGGAGCTTTCCCTGGGCTATATCCATTGGCTCAACAGCATCTCAGCATATCAGACCACACTAAAAAGTTGTAAAAGTAACACAAAAAAAAAAAAAAAAAGCTGATGTTCATCTTGTTTGCTGTCTTCAATGACTTGACATAGACGATTGTTTGGCTTTTAGTACATGGGGTGAGAACAGTTCTTTAGATTTTGCATAGCAAGTCTATTAATTTTTGTAATTAGACAACGAAATGTGCGCAGTTAAGCCTGTCTCGTCCAAACTAGCCTTGACGGCGAATCCAATATTTTTGGAGAATGTCAGGTTTTGTGGTTAAAGATTAATTCTAGTCTAATTCTTAATGTACCAAAATGTTACTTGGAAAGCATTTGAAAAAGGTCATTCCCAATGATAAAAGGATTCAGGGAGAAAAATATTCCAGAAGCAAAGATACAACATTGATAATTAGGTTGTTGGCGAATTGAATTAACCAAAGTTTCCATAGTGGAAGCCTTATCCTGAACTTTGATGCATATAATCAAAATCTATTTTCACGCTAAAAAAACAAATATATAAATGAACACAGACTTTTTATGAATGTTCAACA
Organism: Steatornis caripensis; assembly: GCA_013398225.1. Taxonomy (NCBI): domain Eukaryota; kingdom Metazoa; phylum Chordata; class Aves; order Caprimulgiformes; family Steatornithidae; genus Steatornis; species Steatornis caripensis. The sequence goes on from VZSC01004239.1 coordinate 332,374, forward strand.
GAATAGAAAGTATATGCTTTTCCAGCTTACATAATCCTGATTTTTCAGCTGCACAGTCCTATTCCTTTTAAATTTTAATTTAAATCTTCCTCTTTCTCTGCAAGATTATTCTTCACAGCATTTGATGAAGACCTCCACAAGCATATTATTTGAAAATAAATAATATCCTGTATTTCAGTGCTTTTGTTCTGGTGAATTTGTATATGTATATTTAACAAAATTATGATTATTTTTGGAAAGATCTTTATGTTGAACCACTAAATTATCTTTGCTGTACTGTAACACTCCTCCACAACAGTATTCAGTGAAAGCAATCAGGCCATATTTTCTACTCGTGCTTACGTAAATCAAAAATAAATCATTTGAAGCCAGCAGGCATGGCCCAGTGAGAACAGGTCCCCAGCTGTTAAGTATGAGCTTAGTCAGGAAAGATTTGCCAGATTCTGTGGTTTACGCTAAATGCAAGTAAAGAGCAGATTTATCTTTGCTCCTGGTTTATAGAAGATGCCTGGAATTTGGGGGTTCGTAAGGCATTATCACTTTGTTCTTCCCTGAATGTATGAGACGTGCTAATTACTGTAAGTAGAAGGAGTTGTGATCCCATTCAAAGCGGTTCATACCCAGATACTCACTCCTTCGGTTGCCTGAGCATCCTCTTCTCTACACTTACAACACACAATAGAGGCAATTTACTGACAAACTGCAGAGACAGAAAGAGAAAGGATGTATCCCCACTCTTACCATTCTTTCGGATTCATTTCTTCAGGGTTAAAGTTAAAAATCCCAACCCTGAGCATCTTCAAATACCTGGTCCTATTTTTGCACTGCATTTACCCTGCCGTCTCTCTCAGAGCTGTCCCGTGAGTCGAGAGGGCTCAGGGAAAAGCCGCAAGACACCGTACCACAGGGTTGAAGGGCAGCATCAAAAAACATTTTACATCTCTTAATGTCTTATTTATCTATTTGTAAAACACACTAATCACAGCCTATCTAAAACAACCTGGCTCACCTTGCGGTTATTCTGAACGTAACATTTTATATGTCTGAGAAGAGACAAATAAGACTGTCCGGGCCAGATAAAGGTAGTTGTCAGAGTTTCCCCACACTGTGACAGATGAATATACATTCATCCTTGTACAGACCGAGTGCATGCAAACATCAAAATCAAATTTAATTTCTTCTCTATCAAATAAGACAAATCATACCGTATTCTTCAAGCAATCAGTATTATCTGCTCAGGCACTGGTATTTCTGATCTCCTAAGCTCTGTTAGCTTGGCCTTTGGAAGATCTTTCTCTGCGATTACATAGCGGATATAATGCTGTCAAATGAACAGTTATATCAGTTCACATACGTAACCACAATGTCTAGGCATTGATACTAGGAAAACCAGATCTCTTCTGGTGTGCATCCCAAAATCTGGAGAGAAGGCAGTGGTCTTTTAAATAAAGTAACACCAAATTAGAGGAAACAGGCTCTGCTTTCCCAGCTCTAAATTTACTAAAATATATCTAAAATTACACATTACAAAGAGACATGCTACATCAAATCCCACATGCATAATAAAAGGTTCTCCCCATAACCTGCTGAATCCGAGGTTAATAGAACTATAGATTGAATTAAACTAAGGCATGATTTTTTTCCTTAGTATGGAACTTTCTGGGAAATAAAACTCAATAGTTGTTTGAAAAAAGTATCTTCTCAAATTAATATTTCCTTTTAACAAAGCAGATGCATTAAGGGACCAAGGCCTTATTCATCTAAGCATTTAAATTACTTAATGGAATGTAAAACAGAAGAAAAAAGTTAAACCGATAGCTATCGGCAGTTCTGAGCTGCCATGGGCTTAATCAGATACTTTCTGAACAACATTCATCAGTCAAATCTAATTTCCAAGTCTCCACACCTGAATTGCTGATGGTAAAGTCAATGGCCGGCACAGCGCTGAGGTTCAGACCTCACAATCCCACACAACCTTCAGTGCTCGGTTCCTGTATGTTTAAGGGGTTTTTATAATCTGCCCAGAGTAGCTACACCTGCTGTAAGTCAGGCTGTCTTTGTGCTTTCTGTGCTGGGTTCTGATCTCCACAGATCACTCTTAAGCGTATGGGACCATCTCACCAGACGTCCTGCGGAGCCAGGGCTTGACTCTCACTTCCACCACGATCAGCTTTTGCTTTTACAAATCTGGCTCAGTTTAAAAGCCACTTGATTAGGGTCTAGTGTCTGCCTTTATGAAGAGATATCAGTACTCTTTGGGGTTTTACTATTAAATAGTTATATTTTCTAGTAAAAAAATAATAACTTTTATAGATTTCTTTACATGATTCATTCTATTTTTAAACAGGCACAGCAGCAGCAAGCAATAGAGTTCAGATCTTCTTGAGTCCTGGAATCAGGAATCATTCAAGCAAGTAAACTCAAAACAGCTGCAGTAATTGGCTGAAATTGCCACTTTTAGTGACACAAATTATACCAGAGCGATGTTTAATGAAAGCTACAATTCCCAGCTTCTATACACAAAATTTAAAACATTCTCCTAAATTGCGTTGACCTCTCTTGTTTAATACCCTGCTAATCTTTGAAAATTGGAAACAAATGCTTCAATTAAGAGACAATTAATTGACAATTAATTCAACAATAAGCAGATGGCCAGAAAGAGCATCCTGCTATTAAATGAATCAAATGTGAGAGGGAGCATTTGACCTTTCTTATGCAAAGCCCCCTCACCCCACCTCTCCCCGAAAAAAAACACTTTTGTTAAACAAAAAAGAGAGAGTGTGGATTTTTTTGTATCATACTGTGCAGAGCTATAACTTTGAAAAATGAAAATAAAAAACTTATTTACATCAGTATTTTGGTCTAGGGGATAGGAAATGTGAATTAGTATAGGAGTAAAGAGAAATAGCATGCACAAGTGCAAGAGGATTTACAATAGCTCGTGCACCCCAAGGCCTAATAGAAGAAAATAAAGCCGCTATTACCATCAAAACTGCAGATGATCTCATAAAGGACTTGTCTACACTGGGAGGTCAGCGCAGAACAAGCTCTGTTATGAATTTAAAGTGCAGTTTCAACTTTGCGTAGCTCCCCACACAGGCACGACAGCTGCTTTTCCATGGTTACGATGGATGAGGCGCATTAAGAAGCTCAGGGTAGAAGTGCCCGCTCTGAACCCCGTGCATTAACCAAAACTGGAGCAAGGCACTGGAAGCACAAAGCAAAGGTCAAGCATGTACCTTCTGTGGGGCGTAGCTGGGGAGATGACTGATTTGCATCGTGTCACCACCTTCTCAGCTGTTCTGCAGGTGGGAAGGGGCAGTTCGGCGCCCCGGGAGGGAAAAAGCTCTTCAAGTTAATCTTTCCACTCCTTCGCCGAGAACATCCCTGCACAGACTAGCCTAACAGCTTATTATTCTTATTATACCTTAGTAGATGTCTAATCATTTTGAGTCACAGGCGAAGAGCCTAGCATTCCTGAAGTCCATGGCAGAACTCCCTCATCCAAGCCAGGACTTCACTCTACGTATCTCTAAACATCAAAGCCAGATTCTCAGTGACATTGGGGATATTTTCAGATAGCTTCAGAAAATGAGCCTTCTTCAGCTCTTTACCTCTTTGAGAACATATCTAAAATTCTAATTTTTCTCAGAGAGCCATCATACATGTAAATACAAGTTTATGCTGAATTTGTAATGCAGTGCATAGAACACAGAAGACATCCTGTACAAAAAGGATTATGTTCATAGGACAGTAAGAAATTAATTTTACTAGGAAAAAACGTATTTTGTCTCATATAAATTACAAGAGATATGTTGATGAAAAAAGACTTGACCAAGGTGAGAGCTCCTAGCAAAGAACCTGACCTACGGATAAACCAATGCTGCTGTTCTCCAAGTTTTTATTTAACCTATATGAAAAAATGAACATGCTTAGTGACTGAGACATGTAAATAAAACATTTCAGTCACCCTACACATCCTACACATAGCACTGCAGGTGCTCTTACTATGTTTCATTTGTTAGTGTATTTTATGCAGTCTGGCTATGACTTCATTGGTAGTTTATGCTGCACAAACCTTGATGCCGTGTGTGGCAGAAACAACAAACCTGGCTTTCCAGGGCTTTGGCATAGGCAAAGCAAGCAGGACAATCACTGCTTATACTTGGAGCTGTCTGAGTTTTATTAATATTCATCAGATAATCCTCAATGTATGTGTCTTAATCCCACCATGAGAACAACCTAATCCAGAAGTCAGAGCAGCAAGACCATTAAGCAAATTCATGAATACTTTCCTCATAATACTAATCTTTCCTGCGTCAACATAATAGTGATGGTTTTTCCTTTAATATTAATAATACATTTGTACTTGCAAAAAGTTTTCTCAGATACTCTTAAACAACCAAATAAGAGTCGCTATATGAAATCAGACATATTCTGTGACTTGGGCTTGGATGCACTGGTGTGTCCAGGAAAGTACCTCCTGAATTTCTGAGGCTCTAGATAAAAGTTTGCATGGTTTAGACAAGAAATGTGCAGACACGAATAATTAGTCTGGGTTTCTCCAGATGGTTCCTGGAACTCCAACTAGCATCAGGGTAAACCTGTTTGTATCTGAGAGAGATCTGGAACACCAGACCTGGGAACTCCAAGTGCGTACTAACACAAGTATGATTTAGGACAGGTCAGACAAAAGCTTTATTAAGTATGAACGTAGTGAGAGAATATTCAGGCAGTATCTCCCCCTGTGCTGCCCTGGTCTTTCCCAAGCCATTGCAGAGACTCAGCCTATGTATTGTTTCGGGGAAAAAAAAGAAAGAGTGGAAGAGAAACAGTCCTTTCAATGTTAACAAAGCCAGACTCCTCAAGTAGCTTGCCAACTGCCACAGTTCTAAGAAGGAAGGAGCAGTAAATAGTGTGACACTATGGAGAGATGGCTCTTGGTGGAGCCTACAGGAGTGGCACAGTCGGTATCATCTTAGCTCAGGTGGAGGTGGAAAGTGGAAAGCACTGGGGAGGTGGAAAGAATCACAGCTGTTCGTTGAAAGGAATGTTCTTTTAGTTAGGATAAACTTCTGAGCCAGACCTCTCAAATGTTAAATATTAATGATTTTACCACCACACGTCTTTGATTCCTGTTCACTTTCCTCCTGCTCAAACTTAGGATTTCAGACTGAAAAAATAGTGACAAATTGTAAATTAATTTTTAATGTTCAGAGCCATAGAGGAATACTTTTTTTCTCTCTTATAAGGACTTTTTTACACTTGAATAATGAAGATCTGATTACCCCAGTCATTATGTCAGTTGTTTTCATTTTCAAGAGAAATCTTGTTACTGATTGCCAAAAGCAGCCATAGGTGTTTTGTCAAACTTCCTGTGTTAGTAAACTCTACAAAACGGTTTAAACTTGTAGCATTGGTTCCAATTTCATTCTTTAGTTGAACTTTCAGAGTCCACTAGCAGTTTTGTGCCTGTCGCTTCACTTGGATATCTCAATCAATTCCTAGTCGGCATGCTGCACAGCGCTGAGTCTGCACACTCATTAGCAGATGCCATATAGGTGGGGGAAACAAAAAAAAAGAAGGTACAGAATATGATTCAGCAAAATTAATACATAAAAATGTGCTAAGTCTGTCTTCACAGCTCACTGCAATGTTAAAATACTTTTAATTGTTCTCCAATACGACAGCTGTAAAAGGAAAAACATTATTTGAAAAGAGTTAATTTTGATTAACATCCTGAGATCATTTATTTTTAAACTTCAAATAAGGGAAAAAGCATATTTTTACTTTTTTCATTTTCAGTTTTCTATGTCAAAATGCCATTCAAACTTTAAATTGTAAAAAAAGAGTCTAAAAAGTAAAAATCAAACAACAAGCAAACAAAGAAAGAAAACAACCCCCCAAAAAAGCACATCAAAAGCATGAAAGTAAGACATTTAGTTTCATATGAAGTAAGTTTTCTTGGGAAATTCTCTATTTTTAACTTTCATCCCAATAAGAGACTAAGAAAAAAACATAGATAGCAAGAAAGAACAACTTCCACTCATAGTCAGGCTGTATAATGTGAATTTAAGGTAAACATTGTTTTTTCAGAAAAAATCATCCTATTTTCTGAAGTTTTGTTCTGAGTGCTATTATTTTGTCTAATATTGTTAAGATTAAGATGTGTTTTGATTTTTTGAGCATTATATGTCTAATGGTTTAATTCCCGTAATAATCAAGAGAATTAGAAAACAAAGGGGTTTATTAATTTCACACCAGAATTTTTAAACGTCTGGCAAAGCCGTGAAGCATTCATATAACTTATATTTGTAAATACTATTATATTAGTATAATAAAGTATTAGAAAACATTTATTATTTTATTAGTATAATTTAATATTATAATAATCTGGGGATATTCCAAATGACCAGAAGAAATCTGGACAAAAACATCTTGTCAGTATTTTAATAGAGTGCACAAGAGCATCTATGTAATTATAATCCTTAGTCTTTAGTTCCAGACTCAATATACTTGTCTAATGACACCAAAATTGAGAGTTTAACTAATACAATACACCATCACTCTATAACGACCATTACTGTGAACAAATAAATGAATGCTCCTCAACACTACATTGAGATCAAATAAATATGTTAGATATTCAACCTGGCAAATTCACGTATGGTTGATTTCCTTTGTCAGTGAAGGTATTTAAAATAATAAAATACGTAAATAAAGGTGTGCTTACTATTCCTTCATTAACAATATCTAAAGATAACTTATCTTATTTCACTATAGCCATTTGAAGAATTCTTATAAAGCTGTTAAAGTCCAGGAATCGGACATGGGACCAAGGCTGTAAAGGGACCCATGCTTAGTGATAGGTTATGCTCGGGTTTGCAAATTAAAAAAAAATAAACAAATTAACAGTTTTTCATGTCTTTTGCCCTCATTTTCCTTTGTTGCTGCTGGAACATAGGCTTAACTTGGTTTTTGTAGCCTTTCATCAAGACTTGGCAGCTTATCGCTGGCACCAAGGCAGGATACAGGTTAGCAGGGAATTAGCTCTACGTCATCTTCACTTGAGACCAAAAAAGCATTCAGTCAGCTAATGAAAGATATCATAAACCTGGCAGTTTATTATAAATCCTGTGCACTCGTAAATGGTCCCAACAAGCAGGTACACTCCTGCAGCTCTCTGATCGTTTCAGTGGCATTTCAGGGACGCATGGAGGATAATGTTCCCTTTAGATCCGACTCTGTCCTTCGCTAATCTCCTGTCAGCCAAATTCTCCTTGCTCTTCTCCATTTTGCACCGTGTTTCATTTTAGAAATCCTTAATTAGACACCAAGGCAGGTTACAAAAGCATGACATCACTGATGAGTCAGCGTTTCAGCTAACAATTGTCAACATTTTAAAATTATTTTTATTGTAAGTCCCCAAATCCAAGAAGTGTCTGGCTCTGCATCTCACTTTCTGGATCTTTGAAATGCAAATAAGTGAGTCCAGTAGACTGAAACTCAATCTGAATTATTCAGAAATGTCAGAACAAGAAAGGCTTTGCAAGTGCAATGCCCCATTTAACGAACCTCTTTAAAAAGATCATGGTGGAAAGCGTGGAGTTTATCGCTTAAAAGTCTTTAAAAAGTGGTCTGTCTAATCTCAGTTACCAGACCTTTGCAAGCAAGATTTTGAACATACAGGTATAAAAGTGTCGTTAACTAAAGCACAGTTTGTATCCAGTTCGCCAAAGACCTTATTACTGGTTTTATGCATAGTGTGGCGTACACGTGGTGGTGCAAAACGTGATGAGCTCAACAAGCTAAAGGTCGAATCTTCAAAACCAGCTTTATTCAGCCACAATCTCTACAGTTCACATTGTTTCAGTGGTGCATGTGAAAAGTGACAGTCCCAGTTAAGTCACGCTTCTATGAGGACAGGTGAGCAAACGTATGAGCATCCCCTTGACTGGATGCTTCTCTGACAGACTGCTTCCTCCCACGTAACAATTAGTAGGAGTTAATTCAACATAAGAATTTGTTCCCATGAGATTTTTTAGAAGCATGAGCCTTCAAAGCCTGCACTAGCCAGAAATATCCTATGTAGTCATTAACTGTGTTATTCACCGGATTTAAATGTTATATTACAATATCGGTATGGACACTTATTCCCACACACATGACATCTGATCTCCTCCTTTTCCAGAGTGTTTAAACACACTGGTGGAATACCCTTATTTGCCATGCTGTTGCCTTGTTCCCTTGCAGATATGGGGCCACCTCCCCTTTTGCCGGTTGCTCCAGCTCATTCTCGTTCTCAGACTTGTACGCAGTGCCATGCCCTAAGCCTTCCAGCAAGTTATCAGCTACGTTGGTCTACAAATAAAACACATCACGAGACAGACGCCTTTCCTTAAGTAAACAGAATAAAGAGGTAAAAAAGACGCATTGTCAACTGTTTATAATTTAGTCATCTTTTACAAGGCAAAGAGCCCAGATTGCACTATGAGGGCTTTTTGGAACAGACACTAAGGTTGATCTCAAGGTGCATGCCTTGCAATATGACTGTAAAAGTCTGTTAATTTTCTGACCCACAGAATACTCCTGCAAGGAGTCAGGGTGTACAACATGGTGGCCACTGCCTTCAGGACTTGGAAGCTGCTTGGCAGAGCTCTGGGTGACAGACATCTATTTGTCCTCCTGCTCCACCTGCGGGATGCTACCTGACAAAGAGTGGTTTGCCTTTCCAACAGGGCCCTTNATCTAAACACAAGAGTTTTCCGACACGACCAGGAGTCCATTTTCGGATGACAAGAGCAATTCATTGCTTTATGCAGAGGTGAAGCCTTAGGTCAGCATTTTGTTGCTACAATACACCGATGAGCTCAGGAAACATCTTTAAGAAAACCAACCTTCCTAGACCTAATTTCAGCCACCAGTGAGCAGTTTGTGTCATCATTCTTTCCCACCAGTCAATGCCTGTGAACTCAGCCATTTCGCCTCACTCAGTAAGTTACTTCAGATCAGTGCTGTCAAGAATATAAATAACTTTTTTATTTCACCCCATTGCCATTCCTCGTCCTCCAACGGACTCAGAGATCAAGCATCCTGCTGGAATAGCAGACAGAAATTCATCCCTTTGTTTGGGTCTGAACACCTGTGCACCATCTTACTTGCATGATGATTGCTGCACTCACGGTGCAACCACTGCATCTTCCATGTTATTTGGCAATTTATAAACATAGCGGGGAAACTAATGCACGTATGCTGTATGACTGCCTGTTTACTCTCAGCTTCTGTTTGGCAACTCCCATATATTTGAAGAAAAAAAAAA
>VZSC01004239.1:349308-386820 GCA_013398225.1 Steatornis caripensis
CTTTCCAGGGATGGAGGTGAGACTGACTGGCCTGTATTTTCCCAGGTCCTCCTTCTTGCCCTTTTTGAAGATTGGAGTAACATTGGCTTTCCTCCAATCCTCAGGCACCTCTGCTGTTCTCCATGACTTTTCAAAGATGATGGAGAGTGGCCTAGCAATTACATCTGCCAGCTCCCTCAGCACTCGTGGGTGCATCCCATAGGGACCCATCGATTTGTGGGTGTTCAGTTTGCCTAGCTGCTCTCTAACCCAGTCCTCATTGACCAAGGGCAAGTCTTCATTTTTCCGTGCTTCCTCTCTTATCTCCAGAGTCTGGGAGTCCTGAGGGCCAGTCCTCACTGGTCAGTAATCACTGATAGGCAGATGTTCCCCTGATATAAAATGACATTGTTCCTCTGACATTGATGTAGAAAAACCAAAAGGCTTTCTACCTCTTATCTTTGATTGTGCTTAAACGATTTTGTGTTAAATAACTGCTTTCAAGAGCTAAAATAATCATAGATTGAAGCTGATTTTCTGTACATTTTTTTGATGAATCAGAAACCTGACATCTTTTGCCAGTTCCACTGGTTATGCATATGGGCCAGAAGAAAGGGAGTCTCCATTGTACAAACTATCCCAGTAATCTTACAAGTAAGTATTTTTAAGCAATGCCAGAATGAGGTATTGGTCTCCCAATGGTGATTTACGGTCATACTTTCGTTTACAGATTATTCCTCTATAATCTCTAGATATTGTTTTATTACTGGTACTGTTCTCTAAAATTGAATATGTTACATTTTATCATATGGGAGATGTTGCATATAAAATTGCAGCTTGCATGATTTTGCTTTGTGAGCAGTCTACCAGCACCAGAAACTCTCTTTATCCTGATAAATTTCTGTGGAAGGCTCCGTTTGTATCGGGAATTAAATAGACAATGAGGAACATGACCACTTGAAAAGATTTTGTGTCCTCCCTCCCCCAGCTTCAACTTAGTCTTAGTCTTTCCTAAGAAAAATTTAGCTATTGTGAAAAATGCTCACAGAAATTCTGCACATTTAAACAAACAAAAAAAAAAGAATCACAGATTTATATCCTTGCGGCTGACAAGGAAGAAATTACTGTGAGCCATTATGTTTTGGGGAACTGGGAATACCTCGTGCAAGGGTAATGGTGCCAGTGATGCTGCTGAACCTTTTGGGAGCAATGACCTTTACGAAGTGCAACAGCGTACAGTACCTTCCTTCCCCACCCAAAAGCACTAATCTACAAAGACAGAGGAGAGATGCACAGAGTCCATAAGCACTTGGGACTAGTTGTTAAGAAAGTGGCTCATGAATATGAAAATCCAGTGTACAGAGTGCCCGGCATCTCTCTGGCAGGCAGTGTCACCAAGAGTTATGCCCTTCCAGTACAGAGCATATATATATATATATATATATATATATATACATATATATATATATATATGTATATACTTTTTTTTTCAGTCTATCAGAATTTGTGCTTGCGCTCTGAGAATTCATCAGCCAGCTATAAAGGCATAACAATAGCTGGTCAAGGACAGAGCATACAATGCCTTTTCACACGAGGGAAAGGCAATCAAGAGATTTCACACATATTTGTGCTGCCTGAGAAACATCCTTAATGTGTGGGGACACAGACAAGGGTAAGAGCAAGAAAGATAAATTATCTTGCTCCTAGCTACAGTCAGCCTGTGGATAGAAGCAGATTGACACAGTTGAGTACAAGCACCACGAGCCAGAGACTGCAAATACCTGTTAGAGTGCAAGCTGGGCTGAGCAAGGAAAAATGCCTCTCTCCTTCTTCCTAACCCTTCTGCTCATCTTTATCTGTCTCTCTGGGTAATTTTATCATCCTTCTCAGAGAGCAGAGAGGGGATAGAAAGGGTAAGTGGCATTTCTAACCCCGACCCTGCATATTAAGGGTGAGGTATTTAAACCTGTAAAATAGATTTAAGAGTCATCAGCCCCCAGAGACAAGCTCTTAGATTAGCAGCTCTAAAAACTCTTCGGGAATTACACCTAAAGCAACTCATACAAAGCCTCCCAGTAATCCCATTTTTGCACATTTGCAAAAACGGATTGAGGAGGCTGAGAAATATTCAGTCTTTCTGAAACCTGGTGGCTTAAGTGGCTACTGCCTCAGACCTTGGCTGATTACACTACCGGGTGCAGATCTTACAGAAAGATTCAGACCTGAGAAGAAATACATAAGAAAATATTGAAAAATTCTTTGAAATATCCCTACCTGCTCTCTTCCTAAATCCTTCTGTATTCTGCTTTATGTTGTAAAACTACTTCATCTTTGTGATAGCTGAGAATTTTACAGAGAATGCTACGCATTGGGACAACATCTCATTTGCTGGATTCAGGTCTGGACCACACCCGTCATTCCTAAAAAGATTAAGATACCAGGAACTGGCCAGATGCAGCCAACAAGACAAGCACCAACCTTTAGGTGTCTTTGTACACTTGGCTCGTCAGTGTAGCGTAAGTCTCTGTTCTGGATCTGACCTAGGATGTAGACCACCATGCTGCTTTTGGAAGATGGTCCCTGCAAATGTCACCCGTTTATAGAGCAGATATAGCTTTAGCACTGGCTTGTGGGAACCCAGAACTAACAAAAGGTCACTACCAAGCTGATAGTGCCACTGTGCTCTGGCATACCTGAGGATCTGGCTTTCCTCATCATTTAAAGTACAGAATGGGATAACCTTTTACTCCCTTCCAAATTTATGTGCAGGTTTCCCTTCATGGAAACTACGTCAGGGATTGTGCCTAGGAACATCTAAAAGAATTGTTCAGGAGAGAGCCTCAGATCCACAAGAAGATGTGGTCCAGAGCTTACTATAAATGTGTCTAATGGACAGAAAAAGTGGGAGTCTTTCTGTAAAATCTGCTTGTCACTTTGTCTTCTTACAAATTCCTGCGCTGGAAAAGACATAGGAGAGCTCTTTGTATTGGGGAACTGATATCCTGAAATCCTCACTGCGTCCAAGAACAGCACAGCGATCATCTGGACACATGACCATATGGCAGGTCATATTTGCCAGGTGAAGGTCCCAGGAGAGGAGTTTCCACCTTCAGAATATTAGTGCTAATCAGTCTCCTCCAGATTGTGACAGGCAAAATGCACAGGCCCTATCAGACTCATATACAGGTCTATAAGAGAACTAACATATTTTGTACATAGCAAATCTAGTACAATATTGAAATATCAATAAAAATAGAAGACACTGGAATATTATCGATGTATTTTGAACTACAGCAGTAACACTGTTTGACAGTCTCCAATTGAATATTCTTGTTTTGTTTCACTTCAACTTTTGCATTTTGTTTTTTCACTTTAATTTGGGACTTATTCCAAGTACAAAGAGTTTACCACAAAATAGAAAAAAATTATTGCTCATCAGTCAAAGCAAACGCTTTACATTTAACATGGAAACACAGCTCCTTAGAGCAGCATGAATCCCTGATCAAAAGAGAAACTTCATTGTTTTTCAAAATCAAATATTAGTGATTACTGTTAGAATCACTGGAAATACCATCTAGATGAGTGCTCAAGGAGCCCATTGAACTCAGGATCTATTCACAAAAGCATCTATGCTAATAACCATAAATTAGACTAGAGTTTACTGAATGTTAAGATTGCTGCATATTAAACAAGAAACTTGTAAATTCCAAAACAGCTGATCATCCTCTAGATGAGCCAGTGAATAAAAACACCCCTGAAGTGTTCAAATTCATGTACTGTCGAATCACATCTTCCCTCTCTGATTGAAAAGCAGAATGACTGTATGTTATCTTAGTCTTATCTCCATGGAGAGCTAAAGACAGCTACTGTCATCTTGTATGCCAGGTCTGTCATACTTGGGACGTCTTGCATTGGGAGCATAAGAGTATTGCATTTTTTAAGTACAGTCTGCTCAAAAGCAAGGTACAAGCTCTGAAAAATTCTTACCAGAAGAGGAAATAAGAAAATCATTCCTTAAGTTGCAAGTCGCACCTCTTCGACGTTTCACTTCCAGAGAGAAGAAAAACAAAAATCATAACCAAATGCAGCAGTTCATGATTAAAACCACAATTCTAGCAAAATATCACAAAGAAGGTCTGCTTGCTGTAATTAAAACTTAAGGCACAGAACTGACTGCCTTCTAGGCAGCTCTTATTGTCTGCTAGAATCCATATGCTTGCTGTGATAGTGTTGGTAACTGCTTAAGAAATGCTGATAGATGTATACAGCTCAAATATTATTGGTCAACTGTAAAACAGCAACAAAACCATTTTACTTATGAAACCAGATAAGTTAATGACAATACTTTTTAAAAATAAATACACAGTTTTCATTATTGCAATGAAGTGTGACCTGGCGTCGGGGCTCATAAATGGGACAAAAGGGACATTGCGTGGCATCTGAAAACCAATCACCCCAACCTTCCTTTTTTGTTGTTTTCTCTAAAGAGCTCCAACCATCACATTAAGGCTTTGAGTCAACAATTGCTTCAACTTGGGTGTAATTCCCCAATAACTGGAATCTTCAGGAGTTTCCCCAAAACCCAGGGACAAAGTTCAGCTGTAAAATGGCTTTTGTTTGTAAGATGCCCCCAAATACCTGTGCATTACCAAGCTAGCAGCCTAACACAGAGCAGACTTGGCAGTAATGAATGAGCCCATAAGCAAAAAGATTGGACCAGTGAGATCTTAATTTTTATGCTGGAGTAAGCTTGTCAAAAACAATGCTTTTGCTATCAAAAATTAATTGTCTTAAAAATTATATGACATTAAAATGTAAATTTAAATTTCAGTCTTTTAAGGTGCTGAACTGTATGGCTTTAATCCATAGAAGCGTTAATGCACATACTTAAACTTTGTACGTGTGCAGTCTTATTGATGTAAGCACCTCACTAAAAGGGGCCAGATTACAAAGCCTCTTTGAGGATCTAGCCCTCGACAGTGAACAGAAGTAGTTTAGGCCAAAGACATCAGAGTGAGCTAGAGCCCACATCTGTTATTTGCATTTCAAATGAAAGTATTTTAATAATTTAATCACCTTTGAAAACCACTGTACAGAGACGATCCCCAGTCATTTTAAGGAGCTAAGTCCTCTTAAATTCTAAGACCTACCCTTCTGCTTATTCACAAAATAGCTTTAAGAAATACATTGCCATGTCTTGGCTTTTCCATCTCTACAATACTTACCTCAAAGGGCTATTGTGCATGTCATTAAATAATGATCGTAAAGCACTCTGAAGATCTGCGCTGGTATATATATTCTAAGAAAAATCATCATTGTAGTGTTAGCACCATATGAGGCGTGATACAAATCCATGAACTATACCATTGGTTACAATTCTTTAAACACAATCTCCAGCATAAAGACATTAAGTGTAAGAAATAGTTGACTACTTTAGAACATAGTTCTGTAAAACCTTTATTCTTATCGCTATATTATATTCAAATGTCAGAATATATCCAAACCCCTACTTTTATTTTAAGCTTGGCTGATTTATTGATGGCTGTGCTTAATTTTTAAAACATTTTCTCCTTTAGAAATTAGTCTTCTGTCAACCTTTCTAATGTACACAGTCTGGAGTCACAGCGTTCATCTTAAGCGGCTTAGCATTAATGTTTAATTCTGCAGTCTTTACCCTGGCTGTGCAGAACAGTTTGATAGTGCATGGGCTTTTGCAATCAGTAGCTAACACATATTCCTGTGTTCTCAGCTGTACTGATAGCAAGTTGCCATTCTCTCCCACTCTATTTTCCCTGTTTTTTCCCCCTGTAACTTCTACCAGGTTTAATATCCATATAATTTTTCAATAACAGTGAATTTTCAAGGCCAGCAATGGAAATGCTGGAGTACACAGTCTGTCTGGCCCCTCTTTGGATGCTGGAGTTCATGAGGTGCTTTTGAATCAGATTGTCCAAGTACCTGTTGTCACGGTCTGCTTATTTGCTTCTGTGGGTCATCCCTTTGCCACGTGTGCTTTAGACACATCAGTTCTTAGTGTTATGAGTAGCTCCCTTCCCACAGAGCAGACCTTCACACAAGTATTATTCTTGTTTTATCAAGCAGAAACAATGTCTTAACCTTCTCTCACATTTCATATAGGACGAAATAAAACATGGGGTGCCTTGTGCACTGATACATGCTCCCCAGGGGAGTTTAAGTCAGCTCAAAGGCACTGCTTTTCTTCATGTTTCATATCCTCTGTCTGCATTTGCACGTTATGCTTGCACACTTCTTATACAGCCCAGGTTTTGCTATCTGCTAGAGTCCACACATAAGCAAAACCCTTATTAGTCTAGAAGAGTTTCAAGCCTGCTACGCTGAAGTATATGGAGATTGGGTAGATCCTGATTCAACAAAGTATATGTTTAACATTATCCCATGCTTATCTTCTATTAAGCCTAATAGGACTGGGCACTTGTTTAATGTTAATTACACACTTATGTGTTTTATGGATTGGGGCCTGGATTACTTATTTGATTACCATTAGGCCTGTGATTGCACGTTCACTGAGCTGAGACTATTCAGCATCGAGCTTGACTGCTTGCCTACTCCCTACCTACCTACTCTTATTTTGAGTAACAGAAGCTGCTACATCTGCAGCGCTGAGGGGTTTCCATTAGCCTGGCAGCAATGACAGGTTCCGTTCTTTCTATGCATTCAACTACAAACGTGAAAACATTGTTACTCTTTTCCTCAGTGCCTTGTGACAATGTACAGAGACAAAGCTTCCTCAATGAGACAATTAGCAAACTATCCCCAAAACACAAACCTTGTGCATCTTCAGTACGTGAATATACGCATGCATTACTTTTATCCAGAGAAGCTGTAAACAAGATGAACTCTTCTAACCTCACTCAAAACTGTCAAACTAAAACCAAGATAATAAATGCTCTAGGGAAAAAGAAGAGGTAGAGCAACCTTTAGCAGAGTGACAAGGAGATCCCACTGTTTCCACTGTGAAAGCCGAAACTTCAGGGGAGAAACTCCTGCCCTGTGAAACGCTAACAGGCTTAGAGCTTAGTGTGACTGCAGCAATTTAACAGTTGACCTTACGGAGTCAAAAACGAATGTCAGCTGGAAACAATATTAATTATAGTGGAATGAGAATGACGCATTTAAAAATCATTTTATAGAGGGTAATGATTATAACATTTTGTAAATAGTTCATTTCTTTATGCAAAGCGTCTTCTCTAGACAAACACACTAAGAAAAGCGGGTATCAGAATGTTCTTGTGGTTAAGGTAACAGATTGGGAGTCATTTCTGAGGTCTATGTCCTTTTCATGTCTTATCTTTGAGAGACAGATTGTGAACCAGTTATTCTCATTGACGAGCAGTACTCGCACCAGTTGTCCCATACAAAATAATGATACAGCTCGTGCAGGCAGTCATCCATCACTGCAAAAAAGACATTCTCGATGTAACCTTTAGATTGCATGAGATGTTCAGGGAAGTTACTATCTCCTCCTGCGTTTAGCACAAAGGTCTCCCTGCAGCTGGTGTGTCAAAGTATCTGCAATATAGGTAAAGACAGCCTCATCTGTAGCTGAAAAGTATCTTTTGAGAATATTTAAGTAAAGGTTAGTACAGGCAAAATATTAAATTCTCAATATTTTCCACTGTAAAGTCATTATAGTCCACATCCCTACATCTCTTTGAGGCCTCAGGAACAAATTTGACGCTGAAGCTATAAAAGAAAAAGAATAGTTAAATACTGATTCATACATAAAAGCTTGGTTTGTTTTTTTTTTCATAAATGGCAATCTTTCAAACTATCAATCATCTGGAGAGGAAGAATCAGCAGGCAATCTAATTCAAGGAATTAGATTGTAATGCTTGATGTAGATCTACCAGTTAATTTAAATAATGAGTCACCTGGTAGGCAATCAAATCTAGGTCAGGACATTTAGCAGGCTGAAAATAATGAGTCTAACAGCAACAGAGCTAACAAAACAATCCAGATAATAATGACAGCACAGAATGACAGTCCTAACATAACCAGACAGCGTGCACAAACTGTAAGTAGACAGAGTAAAGAGAATGAAGTTGCGTAGGGAAGCAAAACATATTCTCCAATGAAACTATTATAGAAGAATTATGTTTGGTTAAAAGGAAGCATAGTGACAATCACAGCGAGGACATACAATATTTATGTGCTCTTACTGCATCTACGATATCTGCAAAAAACATTCTTTTCCGGATTTTTTTTATTTTTAAATTTTGTATGCAAAGCAAATACGGTAAAATCTGATTGTTGTTGCATTCAGGAAGCGAGGCAGTAAGGCAAAACTTTGCCTAGTGTCTTTTCCTGACTTTTGCTTGCATTGATTGATGATCTTGATTTTAGAGATTGCTTCTTCGTTCGAGAAAATAAGACTAGCGGGGAGGAAAAGAACGGAAAAGTTCAAACGCAGCTCCCTCTGCAGTCCTCCTGGGCTTCGGTGTGCAAATGGATAGGTATATCGGAAACACAGCCCATATGGACAGGCACCAGAGCGGGGAATTTCAAGCCTGCATCTTCCGCAACTCCCTCGCTGCACCGACCTCACGGAGCCTCGCACCCTGTGCTCTCTGAGCGGCCCAGGGGCTGTAACTGCATACAGACACTTCTGCTCCTTAAGAGCACAAGCAGACAGTTTAAGTAGAAAACACTAGATGTCAGCAGCCCTCCTCGCTCTCGGAAGTGTGCTCCCCACTCAGGAACACTGTTCTAAGCTAATCTGGCTGTTCCTGGCTGGGGGCACACTTTATGTTGTTTTTTGTTTTGTTTTGTTTTTTTTCATCCAGACATAGTCCTACCTGTGTCTGGCTGCGTTTAATTTCAGTCTTGTTCATTTGTACAAGGAGAGCGCAACTCGTTTCATTGGTATGTTGAGATGCTGGGGTCTGAAAATGCGATTCCTTCCTTCCTTCCTTCCTTCCTTCCTTCCTTCCTTCCTTCCTTCCTTCCTTCCTTCCTTCCTTCCTTCCTTCCTTCCTCCCTCCCTCCCTCCCTCCCTCCCCCCCCAGTGGTCTGGTCCAGCATTTTTAAATGGTTTTTTTTGTGTGTGCATGTGTATTCATAACAGCTTTGGCTTACCAACAACATTACTAAGTTATTTGGATAAAATGTGAAATGGCAACAGATTTACCTATTGAGATGCATTTTATAATCCATTACCCATGCGATGCTCCAGGCAACTGAAGCTCTGTCGGCTTCTTACTAATGCTGGTCTGTTGAGTTTATTCAGCTTAAACTAATAGGGAAGCATATAGGAGTTGACTACCAAATAAATATTCCTCAACTTTGGCATCTCATTGTGCCTTTGAACGAATGATGGCACTTCTTTTCACAACTCCAGGTAGGTAGCTAATGTTGAAAGCCCATTTTTCCCTCTGTGAGCTGGTTTTTTAGTTTATAATTACAATTCCAGTTTTAAAAGCATTGCTGATTTACATCCACAGATTTGAGAAAGGATAGGGCTTTGTAGCTCAGCTTCGTGTTTCCAAATGTGTCACTGACTTCTTTGCTCCTTCATGAGAATCTGTCGGAGCTCTGGTGATTCCTTACATCGTGTTTTTTTCCTATGAAAAGTCAAAAGGGAATGATCAGACTTTATTGTTACTTACATCAGTGCAAATTATATTTGCTATGAAATGGATCTACTGTGGTGGTAAAGCAGTATCTGGTACTTTAATCAGGTTTCAGTAATGCAAAATAGGCGACACAGAGCGTAAACTGGATTTTATAGATGTAAAAATTTTGTCTTCTAAGACAATCTCAACCATTGGCTTAAGAGTTAGCCATAACATTTCAATTTTCACTTTTCGCTGCATTTTCACACACAAAAAGGCAGAGAAAGCTGTTTTTAAAGCATTCAGTATCAGAAGAGCAATAGCTCTGCATTCCTGCAGCAGCACAAGTTGAATCACGTCTGGATCATAATAGCCATGACCAAAGGGGCCTGACACAGTGCTCAGGGCAGTGGATGCTGGATGAAAACATCCCAGCTATTCCTCCAGTTCTGCTAATGATTTCTGTCTTTCCTTGGTGAAATCATTGTATATTTTTGTGAATTCCTCTCTCACCCTCTGTTTATATGGCAGGTTTCTTTTAAGACTTCTGAGCTCTACTGCAATGCGAGTGCTAGCAGGAACAAGAGGATGCAGAGGCGTATTACTCCATCTTCCCTACTTTGCACTGAAGTCAGCTATTCACGATACTACAAACTCAGATGTCTTTGTTGTTGCTGTTGTCATTTAATTCTATTTTATGTTAATCAGTTTTATGTGTTCTCAAAGTTAACAAGAACTTCCTAATGCATCAGAGAAGTAGAATTCATTGCACAAAGCGGGTTGTGGAGTGTTTTGAGGTCCACTTAAGTGAAGGGAGCCTTGTAAATGACAAGTTATAACCAAAGAGCAGGCTGAACATCCTAGAATACACAAGAAAGCACAAGCCTGCACAGGCAAGGTACAAATCACAATGTTATATCCATTCCCTGTATTTGAGTTGCATGATTCTTGTTTCACAAACATTGGAGCCTATCACAGCTATAATGTTTTTCACAACTTGGGAGTAGCACATTCAAGTTGTGAGCAGTAAAAACATCTGGCTAGCTGGACTGTTAAAATAATAGTAATTTTCCTCTTTTTACTTACATTTTACAGTTTATAGATGCCTAAAATAGTAAGGCCATATGCAATTTT
Source organism: Steatornis caripensis (assembly GCA_013398225.1). NCBI lineage: Eukaryota > Metazoa > Chordata > Aves > Caprimulgiformes > Steatornithidae > Steatornis > Steatornis caripensis. The sequence goes on from VZSC01004239.1 coordinate 360,015, forward strand.
CTTTCTAGCCAAGCTTACTTAAAATGCTCATTGAAAAGTAATAAGCGCAATATTTTTTCTAATCAGGTCCCCTTGGAATGAAATAATGGAAAAAATATTCCTGCCAGTTCACGCTGATTACCTGTGCGTCTCATTTTTCTAAACCCTATCTGACAGCTGCACAGTCATAACTGCCTTTCGACAAGAACTAACACTGAGTCTTTTAAAAATAATTTTATTTCAATTTCTAGCTAGTTCTAGCTTAAACAGCACATATAATTGCCTAATAAGCAGTTCATAAGAAGAACATAATTTCAAAGTAAAATGTTGGACCTATCCAGCCTTTGACAGTAGCAGAAATTAGAGATGCCTTTTAAGTTCTCCAGTGCAAGTTATTCTGCAACAGAGGAATCAGCAACCTGGAAACTCATAGGAATACTGATTAAACTTTCAAAGTATGCACAGAATCTAAAAATAAAATAAAATTATTGTTAATATTAAGCAAATACTGAATTTAAAGGTTAAAATCTACTAAGTGTTTCAGAAGTACTAGTAGGCTCTAAGATAATAAAAATCCCAACAGGTTAGGTGTGTGGAGAGTGAAAACTTTCCGAGCCACTGGAAAATGCTATTACCGCATGCAGTATCTGTACAAATGTCCAATGTACCATATGTAGGGTCTAATTTTGTCTGATCGCCTGTGTAACAANGGAAAACTTTCCAAGCCACTGGAAAATGCTATTACCGCATGCAATATCTGTACAAATGTCCAATGTACCATATGTAGGGTCTAATTTTGTCTGATCGCCTGTGTAACAAAGGGCCACAACACTTAACCCAGGTATTTTTTCTTATCGCTCATTATGTATGCCTGACGAACTCCCAGTTTCAAAAAGCCACATCATCTTGAGGAGTCCCAGGAGGTCATGGACTGCACAAAGTTGTGTTTAGTCCTTGAGGTTCTTTGGGTAATTTCCTAAGGACTTACTGCAGTTTGACTTTGGTCACCAGTGTCAGATTCTCTCACCTCCATTGCCTTGTCCACATGTGTGTCTTAGTCTGTGCATATGCAATGTATACCCCCGGTCACCAGTGAGCCCAGGTCTGGCTGAGAAAAGCCAGGCTGCAATGGAAAACAGAGAGGAAGGAGGACGTAATGTCCAAAGTCCTTCAATGTGGAGCTGAGACATAGCTGTAAAATATTTTGGTGTTAATCATATCCAAAGAAGGCATGGTCACAGGTCTGAAATCCCAATTCACCATGTTACAGGTGACAGAATAAGTCACTCACCTTCTGGACTCTTGTCATGTCTTGATTCATCAAATGGTTAAATGTTACAGTCCAAAGCCTGAAACAGAGATAACGGCTAAGAAAGCTACCCCCTACTTTTCCTTTTTTGAATGGCAGAGGTGGTGAGCGGTCTAGATAATCTATTTCCTGCCACTGTGAATAGCTCTAGGATGAATAAAAAATTTTGGCAAGTACCAAGAGAGTCAGTGGCAGGCAGATCAAGTAAACTACCAACCTGGGCACTTATTTAACATCCAGGAGAATTTTCTTTATCTGGAAGACAGTAAAGCCAGTTACTACAGGAGATACGCTATAGGAAGGTAGTAGAATCAGTTGAGATTTTTAATGGGAATGTTTTTCTGTTGAAAATATATTAATTTGTGGAAATTGATACATTTTGTATCAAGATACATCTTGGCTCTGATGAAACTGTGCAAATAAAAAAGAAAGAAAATAATTAAACCCGAACGATTTTCACAAGGTCCAATGAACTGGAATACCTCCATCCTTTATTTTAAATGACTTTTTCTTTTTTTACGATACCATCATGAATTGGATGATCATGATGTAAAAAATTCTAAGATTTCTATATTCTGCTTTTACCTGAATCAAATGGAAGATACTTGGCTTTATTTTCAAAGAAAATATTGCATTATTAAGATGCTGCAAATGTTTCATGAGATTAATTTTAGTAAAAAGAAGCAAGAAACTGTAGCTGTATAAAACAAATATCGTACAAAGTGAAATAAAATTGCATAATCAAAAAATAGAAGACATTAATTAATACAGGAAATACTTCTGAAGAAGAAATTTCCTTCTCCCGTCAGCTCAAGATAGAATTGCCTGTGTTTTTACTCCCAGAAAATGAGAAAATAATTTTGTCTATGAGCATGAAGGTTTTATAAAAAACTAACAAACCAAAATTGCAAACTATAAAGTCATAAATTAAATATAAGAAATTTTTCAGAAGTGATGAAATAATAATTTTCTGTTATAGGCCTGTCTGTAGCTATGTCTGTGAAATAGCTCTTTAACCTGTTTTTTCCCATGATTATAGGAAAGTACAGTATATTCAATTCATCAAAAAAATTCTTATTCATTAAAACATTAATCATGAGTTAATTATAATTACTTAGCCTGTGGAAAATATGGGAATGGAATTAGACTGTGACTACAAGTCAAATAAAGTTTGCTTTTACTATTGATTTAAACATTTTTGAGACGGCTGTTCAATATGGTTTGCTTAGCATTTTTTTCTTTTTTTAATGTTTGGTCACTGTGCTGAATAATAATTGAAGTCAGTCTTTATATAAATTTTTGTATTACATATAAATTACCTTGTAATCATCAATGTTCTTTATAATAGAGGACAATGCATATATTGTTTTTCTAATATACCTGCACAAAATTACAAACCAAGATATTTTTGAACCTCTGTACATTTTGTTGTTCAATTCCATGTACTGAACTGTTAAAAATTATTTAAAGCCTGCTGTATACACTTTGATGCCTTCTTTAAACACTTTTAAATTTTTTCAATGTCGTGATACAATGCCCTTCTCTTGATGTCACAAAATTTTAATTATGTTTAGAAGGCCAGATCCTCAACAGGCTTTCAGTGTTGCAAAGCACCCGCTGAGGATGGGGCTCTGTCTACATCTGCCACTGGATTTACTTCAGTCATTCAGGGCAAGACTCTGAAAGTTAAGATCATAGAATCATAGAGTGGTTTGCATTGGAAGGAACCCTAAAGATCATCTCATTCCAACCCCCCTGCTATTGTCAGGGACCCCTTCCACCAGACCAGGTTGCTCAAAGCCTCATCCAACCTGGCCTTGAACACTTCCAGGGATGGGACATCCACATCTTCTCTGGGCAACCTGTTCCAGTGTCTCACCACTCCCATCATGAAGAACTTCTAATATCTAATCTAAATCTACCCTCTTTCAGTTTAAAACCATTACTCCTCATCCTATCACTATATGCCCTCATAAAAAGTCCCTCTCCAGATCTTCTGTAGGCCCCTTCAGGTACTGGGAGGCTGCTGTAAGGTCTGCCTGGAACCTTCTCCAGGCTAAACAATCCCAACTCTCTCAGCCTGTCTTCATCAGAGAGCTGCTCTAGCCCCCTGATCATCTTCATGGCCCTCCTCTGGACTCGCTCCAAAAGGTCCATGTCCTTTTCATGTTGGCAGCCTCAAAGTTCAACGCAGTACTGCAGGTGGAGCCTCACGAGAGCGGAGTAGAGGAGGAGAATCACCTCCCTGGACCTGCTGGTCACGCTTCTTTTCATGCAGCCCAGGATATGGTTGGCCTTCTGGGCTGCGAGTGCACATTGCCGGCTCATGTTGAGCTTCTCAGTCAACCAACACTCTCAAGATCAAGGTCTTAATTCTCCCATTATTGAAGTCAGTGTCTTTTTTTTTTCTTTTTTTCTCACCAGCTTTAGTGTTGATGACTTCAGCTATGTGAAAAAAATACACAATTTTTCACTGAATTTGTTGGAAACTGGATGAGGTTACTTTCAGATCTAGTCAAACCCCTTCGCCTCTGTCTTCCAACTATGCCACAGACCCCCTCTACAAATTTGGGCTCCCAAAGCTTTCTCTACCTCTGGTACATCACCTGTAATGCAAGAAGTTCATGAGCACCTGAAGAAAGGTTTGTGTCTTGCAAGGCATTGGTTTCTTAACTGAATTAAATCAGTGGTTCACCTCTTTTTGTGCCTGAGTCTGCAAGGGGCATCAGGCTGCCTTACTCACAGACGCAAATCAGTGTAAGTCACCAGGGAATGCAAGTGGGAAGAAATTTTAACTGAATGGTGGAGATGGTGTCTAATAAGGTGTTCTACTATGTCTTTCTCGCTTATCCACCTGCCTATTCACAAAACCAGTGGAAAGTACTTATTACCCTTGAGGCTCAATGCCTCTGTTGAAACTGGATTAAATTAGCCCAGTGGTCTATAAGTCCATTCACGTGGAAGAACAAAGCAGCAAATAAGAACTTGAGAATAACCTTTCCTGTAAATGATACCTCCTCAGTTTGAGACCTTGAGATTGGTGATGCAGGTGTGTATTTACTAAATGTATCACAATTCAAGCTGATAAAAATGATGCATACCTTCCAGGGGAAACTGTAATTCCAAAAAGGTTAATTGACTTCTAAATTTAAAAGAAAACTGAAAGGTACTACTTTTAAAAAGTGAGAAGTTTGAGATGACAGTTCTTCCATTTTCTCTTTTCTCTTTTTTAAAATAGATGTATAAAAGTGTAGGGAGAGAAATGAAACTGGAGAAAGGAGACATCAAAAAAGGAGAATGAAATCACTGATTAAAAGACTTTGGCCATAATGGTAAAATTTTACAAAAAAATCATATGTTTTTGCAAAATTTTAAAATGGCAGCAAAGAAAGCCTTCTCAGTAATATCATAATATAACGATATAACAATGTTTATTTATACAATAAATAAGTAATTTACTAATATGTAAAGTTACTAGGGAAATTTTTCATGGGCTTCTGAACCAACCACACATTAACACTTCTATTTGTAGTTTATTTGATTTGCCTAAATTCTGTGTTTCTAAACTTAAGTTTGAATAACAGCAGCATTATTTTCTCTTTTCCATTAAGGTTTCAAATATGAAGTTAATGACAGCTTCTGAAGATATGTTACTTATTCATGCAGTTTGAATCTCTTGTAAAATACTTATAAAAGAATATCTGAAAATATTCCCAAACAAGAGGGAAAACACATTTATTTAAAATAATTGGAGTTGTTTTATTTTAAATTCAATACTGAATTGCTTCTTCAGTTCCAAGCATGACCAACCGTAACATGACTCATCTAAGATAGCTATGTCTATTATTATGTAGCAAAAAGGTAGGAGGTATTACTTTCTCAAACACTTCTTTTAGCTAACTTTTTCCTCATTTTCAGTGAAGGTTAAGGCAGTAATTTATTGCTTAGCAGAAAATTACAATACTTCCACAGTGACTCATTGATGTTGATTGGGTTGTATGTGAAAGCAGATGCATAGCTCATCTTTTCCCCACTCTTTTTCACCTGTTTTATTCTTAGGTTTAAGATTTGGATAATTTTGAATAACAAGATGGGTAACAAAATGAAAGGATTTTGACACCTTAAAATTTTTAAGCTCTTCATCTCTAAGCTGCTACAGCAAGAGCAGACAGACAAACCAGGCTGACTTCCTGGCTTCACCCTCAACCCCAACTTCTCCAGAAACCTGTGCTGGCCATTGAGCTCAAGCCATATTGCTATTCCTTACACCAAAGAACCAGCATTTACAGCAACACAACAAGATTGTATGCTTTTCCTTCTCTTTCGTCTTCCCTTTGGAACTGAGACGATACAATAAAACACATTAAGTAGGATGCAAAGTCCTTCTGATACTCATAGAATTCCCCATGTTAGCCCAATCCACAAGAAAGGTCTCGGATGCAAGTCATCGGCCAAATGTCATCAAGCCATGTGGGCATACATGTAATGAATAATATATAAATAAATAAAAATATATTGCCTTTCTCAGAACTCTTTCGTACAAGAAAGCGTAGTAATCATGAGTCTGTTCTTACTTACAGACATTTTTACATACACAAAACAAGGACAACAATTCAAAGTAAAAACTGGAAGAGAGGATGAATACAGAGCGTCAGAAGTCAAGATTTACAATATAACTATAAAGGACAATATCAGCAAAACTTTGCATTGGCCTCTCTGCATTTGGTCATGATGTAATTAATCCAGTCCAAATCCTTTTGTAAAAGAAATAACTAGTAAGATAATTTTAATGAGTTTCAAATTGCATGTTATACTTCACATTCTCTCTAAATTTAAATATTGGCAATAATTCCTCCACCGAAATATTTTCTTCTGTTGTAATTTCAATAACTACAGTGTATGTAAGCCAAGATATGCCTTAGTGGAAGAAAAGAAACTTTGGATAATATATCATTAACCTTAGGCCATATTTTAATCTCATTTCTAAAGGTTTCCATTTCTGTACAGTTTATTCATTACACATTGCCCGCTTACAATAAGCAAATTCAGCAAACATTATTTATCAGAGTTCTTTTGTAGGCTAACGGCTGCCTGGCTTTCCTGTTGTGTAGTGGAGGACAAACCAAGGAGGCAGATTCGACTGAAAACAAATGGTCGATGCCCAAGTTTGCATACTATTTTTTTAAACATAGTGGAAATGTCCTTAAACGCTGCAAGGGCACATAGTAAAGTGTCCCAAGAGGAGATTATTTCATGCTCTGGCCTTTTACACCAGTTTGGTTATAGCACACATTCAATTATCCAATTAAAAAGAAAAGACGAGATGAAGAAGACAAGTATAATCCATAGCAATATCATCTTGATGCCTCTGATTCTAGAACTGAGTTATGTTTACTTATAGGTTACAATGAGGCCCTCAAAAACTAACAATCCGAGGGCAATAATATTTTTTGAGAAACTATTCTAAACTGAACTAAACTTTTTTGATTGGGAGCTCTTCTTATGAAACCGACAAATTTTTCTGTTATGTAATACCTGAATTTTCTGCCCACTCCTTACTTTCCTGTCTTCACAAACCTGGATATTAAAAATACATCCTTGTTTGAAAGAAGGAGGAGTTTCTTTACATCAAAGAGTAAACAGTGCATTTCTATCTGGGTAAATGAGGTCGTTTTGTTATTTCTCCACTCTGCTTTTTTCTTTCTTTCCCTGGATACTGAGGTCTGAAACTAAGTTATCTGCACTTCCTTTTCTGAGGAACTGAAAAGGCAACTTTTGTGTACATCATAATGTTTTTAATAACCACAAGGGTTTCAATTTTGTAGTTTGTATATAAATGTAGCTCACTTTTTCAGTTAAAAGAATATATTGTTCTTTTTCCAGTATTTCAGTGTATTATTTAATTACATCGCACAATCAATTTCTTAGCTGTGTGAAAGTTGCAAAGCCACATGAATCGTAATAAAATTTCACAGGATACCCGAGGGAATATTGTCATAAACTTTGGATGAATACTAACAATATTTTTTTCAAAAATATCTGTTTATTTTTGTTTATTTGGTCACTGTATGGTTACTAGAGATACTGAATCTGTTGAGGACATCCAGTGGTCTTATATAAAATTGTAGGTGTTGATTAATTTTCAGAATTCGAACTCCTATGATAGGCTTTTTCCTTGACATCACTGATGTCAACCTGAGTTCTATTCATGAATCGATGGTACCATATTCAACTCTGAGAATTCATACTACATTGCGAAAGTTTAAGTTTTAATCAATACCATCAGCTATCAATATCATATAATAACAGAAAGAGTTTCCAATGAGTTCTTATCCAACAAGATTTTGTTGCAAAATAAACACAAAATCATCTGTTTCATCCAAGACAGATGCTAGTCCACATTCAATAAGATACTTTACTTGAGTAAGAATTATTTATGCAACTAAAGAAGTTTGAAAGAGTGTCAGTAATATTTGTTACAATTGTACAATTACTTTCATAACTGAGAAATCACTGATTAGTTTTATTTTTAAAAGATATTGTATTTTTTCCAAAATGCCATCATTAGTCTTCTTAAAGAATGGCTGAAGACTGAATAGAAATACAATATTCTTCTGAAAGGAAGAGAAAGATAAGATTATACTTCATGTTTTATGTGAAGAAAATTGTGGCTATTTTGGCCATAAATACAGCCTGTAAGAAAAAAATATACTGAATTTGGATTGCCAGTACAATACTATTACGCCAGTACAATACTATTACGACATAATATCCACACAGATATGATAGGTGCTATCAGAAAAGTACAGATATGTAACACTCTGTAGACGAAACGTACTCTCTTAATACATATCCTGCATAAGAAATTTGGTATAATAAATGGTGGGTGGATTTCTTATTATTGATTTTATTGTCTCAGACTGTTGGAGATCAGCATATTTATACAGGGCAAACTACAAATCCCAGTAGTCATAAGATCACTACCTCAGCTTTTTTTTTTTTTTTTCAACAGTAAACATAGACAATAATAATCCTTACCACTTAGCAATTTCTTTTATTGTCCTTTATATTATACACAATATTTTGGTGTGAAAGCTCTTAAGAGAAACAAAATCAATAGGGCACTATGAAACTGTAACAGAAATCACTGCAACAGAAATCACTGTAAGAACCATCAGATATAATAGCAAGTGATAAGATCTCCATAGGGCTTTTCTTTCTAGGGCAAAGAATGTAATAATTACAAAAAAGGTAAAAATCTTACTTGCTTTTTCCTAGTAGATCATCTTATATTCTACAAAGGCTGATTGACAAAAGGTGTCACTGTAGCTCTGAACATATCCTTGAAGTGTAAATGTAGAGGAAAAGCTCAGCCCTCAGAGGAGGAGTTCTTTCCTGAAGGACTCATAGAAGACTACTCTCCCAAAGCATCTACCAAGCTTCAAAAGGGTATGTCATATAGAAAAGATGGGAAAGACTGGAATGTTGGGGAGTTTATTTCTCCAGGTAGTTTGAGATCACCGAGTGCTAAACTTCCAAAGAAATTTCTGAGTTACTATGCTGCATCAAGCCCTTTTAGAGAATAAACAGATGATACCGCTCCTTCACAGAGCCACCAGTGCTTCTCTATTTATCCCTTTGAAGCAAATGCCAAAGCAAAACAGTTTAGTTTTCTGCACAACTTTTTTTGCGGGTTTTTGATATCAGACTGCCCAATTCTATCACAGTTTGAGAGCTTTAGCTATGGAAGGTTCCTTCCCACAATGGCACATTCTGATGAGCTGATGACTCACTAAATATATATTACTAACAACGCTAAGAGCACCACAAAGTCATTCTCATTAGATTTCTACGTTTAGCGATACTCTCAAAACCTTTCAGGAAGTTTGAGTGATGACAGTAGCATAGACCCTGATCCAAACTTACCTACAGTCAATAAGAACCTAGACTTTGATTTATTTAATCCTGATTTAGCTAGATAATAAAGCCAGTGCTGAATTTTAAGTATACAAATAGTTCTATTAAATCATCTGAGCTTAAAATTATGTATACAAATCCATTTCCAGATTGGGGTATATGTTAATATATAAAACACAGATATAACTTCTCCAATAAGCTTCCTTTTCACAACCAATAATTCACAATGGTAAGACTCAGAATGAATACTTCAAAACTATATTCAAAGATAAGTAAAAGCTTCAACGATCTGAATAGTCCCTGTCAACTATCATACTCCTGAAACCTGTAACCATAGGCTCTTCATACAGTTTAACTTCTGTAATCTCACAGAATTATTTTGAATCAGTATCTGCAGATACCTGTCTTTCCTGTGTAGTTTACTCAGGCTCCTGCTTCTGACAGCTAAAATACCTAACTTAAATGAGAATCTGAAATATGTGGTGAATCCATCCTCAGTCAACAACAAAAGATTGTGTCAAACCTTACCCTCTTCCACACTGGTACAAATTTATTGAACTGAATACTGTTAAGATCCATTTGCACTACATATGTATTTGGTTCTGTATTAATCCTTAAATCATTTGTATAGCTACATAGGAATAGTGGAAATAATGATTTTTGGCAATGTACCCTTTTTTCTAAATACCTAAACTGATTCAGACCAAGGGCTGAACTGATTCATAGCAATGGTAATACCATTAGTGTTCTATTTTCCCTCAATATCCCAGCCATAGAAACACCACTCAGCCCATATATTCGAGTGTTTTAGCGTACCTTTAGAATTTTCATCATTCTCTTTGCTCCATTAATAGAAGTATTTGCATGAAAGAACGAACAAATTCCCTTCCAACTGGTCTATTACAAGGTACATTAATGAATATAGAATTTTGTTAGTACTTTTATGGTGTACCCGTCACTTCAGGTTGTCATTTGTGTTATTGTTATAACGGGTTGCTTCACAGACATCTTAAAGTGCTGCTAGGTACAACAATTACATACAATCAGAGAATGGTTTGGGTTGGAAGAGACCTTAAGTATCACGTAGTTCCAACCCCCTTGCCTCTGGCATAGATACCTTCCACTACACCAGGCTGCTCAAAGCCCCATTCAACCCGGCCTTGAACACTTCCAAGGAGGGGACATCCACAACTTCTCTGGGTAACGTGTTCCAGTGTCTCACCACCCTCGTCGTGAAGAATTTCTGGAAGCTAGGCACTTCAAGTTACATATGACTTTGTCCATGCAAAATGACAATTGTTTTTTTAAAACAAAAGAGAGTTGTAAATTAAATTTTGAAGAGTGTTAACTTAATGTTTTATCACATTTAATAAATGATGTCCTGTAAATAAACTGTACTGTAAAATACTGCATTAAAGTTAATTCAAGATTGACTATTACATATGAGTATATTCACTGCATACCTTTGAGAACTTGGCTTGAATAAATATGGAGAAATGAAACTTTACATTAAGGAGGAAAAAGACCTTCCAGCACACGGGTCATACATAAACTTTTTTCATTTTGTTAAGGTTATCCATCACCATTAAATATTTGAAATGAAAAGGAAAATTAAAATGCCTTGTTAGTGTTGTTATCTGTGGATCAGCAATGACTACGGGCCACCATGGGATGGGCTGGATGTAAATATCTTATACAGGATATAAAATGTGTTAATTCCATAGCAATTTCTCACACTGTCCCAAAGCATCGTCATCATGGTTTCTTTTGTTAGAAATATTTTTAGTCATTTCCTGTTAGACAGAGTAAAATGTTTGTGTTTCAATGAAGTATTACATAGAAGGCAAATATTACAAACCTACAATGTTCACTTTGCAAATATGAAGAGAAATTTGTTGTTGCTCACATGACTTCTGTATATTTCAATGCTATAAATATCATATGTATCTAAATTATACATATAGGTATATGGTACATACTGGATAAGGTTGCAGTCCTTTCATAAGTGGTCCAAAATAAAGACAACTGAAGTAAAAACCTGAATAGAAACTGGTGCTAAAGAGAGACAGTTGAAGCAGAGTTTCATATGTATACATAACGATGTATTATTCACACATGAAATTTCTATCATCAACTTTGACATAGCATCACTTCTCAACAACTTGTTATATTTTTCACGGCCAAAGCAAGCTGAATGTTTTTTGTCCATAAACCACCATCTCAATCTCTAAATACTTCGTCGTCTTGTTCATTTCTGAAAGAAACACAGAAAGACTCTTCTACTGAAAAGTAAGGTAAAAATCCTTTTGCAAGATTATGTCTTGCTCTTCACCTGGTTTAAAAGAATTATAAATGCAAGCAGGAAGACTTGGAGTCACCTTGTGCAGTGGGACCTACCAGTGACAGTGATAGGATTGTGATAAATATTTACAAATGCGTATGGTACAGGTATCTTTGACATGACCTAATTTCACTCCATATTCATAATCTGTTCATTCATAATCATTTATCAACTTGCTTTTTTTTTTTACAAAGGACTGTTTGTCAAAAAAGTTTGAAGAAAACTTAATCTGGTGAAAGGGTTTAAACATCTCGGAAGAAGTACAATGAGGTTGAAGTCAGCGTTAATGTTTATATTCATGAAAACCATTATTGTCTGAGCATTTTTATACTGCTGTTTTTCTAAGTTGATAACATAGGCTGACGTACAATAATGCATTTTTTATTAAGTGTTTGATTATTCAATTTGATTTCCTCAAGGCTTTAGTGTCTAATTTGCTGAGGAGGGAAGGGATCAGCTTAAACTTTGTGCAGAAAAATGAAAATGACACAACTTATGCAGACCTGTTATGGTGCGGCATGATTATATGAGACCAATCTTCACGAGGCTATGGAAATAATGTCAGTTTGTGATAAGTGCCAGTGTGGCAGAGCACATCAAGTTACTAGGAATTTAAAAAGGAATACAAACTTTATGCAAAATTCTCAAAATTTAAGTAGGAAAGAGGATATACTGCCACCAGTTTTAACTCACATTTTGGTGTTGATTTTGCAACACCTACATTGCAAGGACGAAAACGCCTCATAGCTGTAACTATGTAATTTTTCATTCCAGAGTTCAGCACTATTCTACTGACATTTTCCAGTCAAGACAGAGGACTACTAACTAGTGTAATTTTACAACAGATGAAAGCAATGCTAACTAACCCTTCCCTAATGCTAATTTTTTTTTAAGAGGATTTCCCATCATCTCAAGGTTTGTAAAGAGATAATCTAGTTTAATTGCTGCGTCTAATATTTTGTGCTTTATTGCAATATATGGCACAGTAGGTTGAATATAATTTACCTGTTGCTTAACATCATATTAAAATTCATAGGCAAAAAAATACTGAGAGCGCGTAACTGCCATTGAATGATTTCCCCAGAAGTCAAGAGAAACATTGTATGCAAGGAAACACTAGCAACAAACCTTTGGGTTCTTTGACTAAATCTTGACTAATCATAGAATGGTTTGTGTTGGAAGGGACCTTAAAGATAATCCAGTTCCAACCCATCTGCCATGTGCAGGGACACCTTCCACTAGACCACATTGCTCAAAGCCTCATCCAACCTGGCCTTAAAGACTTCCAGAGAGAGGGCATCCACAGCTTCTCTAGGCAACCTGTTCCAGTGTCTCACCACCCTCATCATGACGTATTTCTTCCTAATACCTAATCTGCATCTACCCCCTTTCAGTTTAAAACCGCTACCCCTCATCCCATCATTACATGCCCTTGTAAAAAGTCCCTCCCCAGCTCTCTTGTAGGCCCCTTCAGGTGCTGCAAGGCTGCTGTAAGGTCTCCGTGGAGCCTTCTCTTCTCCAGGCTGAAGAACCCCAAATCTTTCAGCCCGTCTTCCCAGGATGTTCAGTAATGAGGATACTCACTATGAGAAATATTTTCCACTCGATGCATTTTGTATCCTTCACTGCCTGGGTAAAATCCAGCACATCCAATTTTGTGTTTGAGGCTGGTAGCACATATACAGGAAGAGATGAGGCTAACTTCAGTGTCATTTCTCCTTTACATTTTTTTTAATGTCACGTATACTTGTTTTGATAGATATACTTCTGTTGTTAGAGGTGCTCAGAGTATCACAGTGGAATGTACATTTCAAGAAGTGTATGTGTAAGAAAAAATTAATGTGTTACAAAAGAAAAGATATGTGTTTTCCAGTAGAAAGGTTTCATGGGGTTTTGAGAAACTTATGCAGAAAGTAGCCAGAAATGGAGGTAAATTACATCAACATAGATTTAGCTCTGTATTTTATTCAATGTTTTATAATACTGATACAAATACTCGCACAGGTTGTTTTAAAACACAAAGCACAGCAAATGCAAACAGTGAGACAGAAAGACTCAAGTAATTTTTTTTAGTTAGCAAGCCTCTGACATTCATAAATCACCAGGAAGACTGACCAGATATTCTGAAGCTCATCCAATTTATCATTGCACTGATACGTTACGCTTTCTAAACTTGCTTGTTCGTTCTGATCATTATACTAATTTGAAATGGCAAGATAAATGCTTATATTGATTTCATTAAGACAGTAGTTTTTGCCATTAGAAATACTGTTTAAATTTTTTCCACCTCAGGTTTAGGCACCAGCTCAGGAAAACATCTGTGCACAGTTAAACATGTACGTACTGTGAGTTTAAGCATCTACTGGAAGGCATGAGAGCATTTAAATAATGCACTCAAATGTCTCCTACGTGGAAACCTCAATATCTACATTTTTGATAGAAAGCTATCGACTGCAGCTGGCCTTGCCATCACCTGCAGCTCCTTGCTCCCCAGCACTGTCGGAACAGCCCACTTGCTGCTCCCAGCCACAGTCTGCCCTTGCCGGGATCGTGTTCCCCGCTGCCTTGGAGAAAATACTAATAACTTATCAAAAATATATTTCATTAGCTCCAACACCTTTCTTTATATCATGGGCTCAGTCTAAGAGGCACTTGTAAAACCGGAGCTGTATTTTGTATTTTGCAAAACAAAAATAATTGGAAAAATCTTAAATGTTATGTCAATTAAATGAACAGAATTGGTCGCTTTTGTGAAATCCAACTGGTTTGTCACATTTCACTAGAGGCCCTCCCCCAGGTTTAATGAATAGCATATGTCTCAAGCTATACATTAGAATAAATGATGCTCCAAATGTTCTTTGCTGTAATTATACAGCTGTTTAAAGAATATATAGATGCAACATGTCAAAAGCTAGAAATGATGCCTCTTGGCAGGCCGGCACACTCAGATGACACGTCAACCTCCAGCATATACCCATCTAAACATTGCCATAAATAGTGAAAGGAAAGGGGAAACCTTTGCTATTTACCAAGGGGTAAAGTTCATTCAAATAATATCCTTGATTCTTGCTGCTGCTTATTCTCCTTGCCAAGCTCTACAATCTTTTTTTTTCTTACATGATTCCTCTGGGATTCTCAGAACTAACTGCTCTTAATAAAATTCCTCAGAGAATTTTCTCATATAAAGTGCTAAGGAAAAGGGCTGCTCCAAGAGTTCACCACTGAGTTGGTGATAATCCTCGTTTTGATGCACATCTCTCTCTTCTTTCCCTGGCTGAGCTCTTGAGTCAACAAAGTCATCACCGTATCTTTGCATTACAGTCTCTTCACAGTTTTTTTTTTTTCCACAGTTGACTATCACTCCTGTCATTAAAATACTAAACATGAATGCTCAGCATGCATCCAGTAGTGTTTCCAATAGCCCTATCGCCTTCCATTAGTAATAAGCAGATTGGAGCAAGTTTGACTATAAACTTTTGAAGAAAAAACTATAGGCAACCATGTCATAAAAGCATTTAAAATTGTTTATTTATAATGGACTAGCACACTAGGACTATCAGAGAAGAACCTGATTTCCATTGTGCTAGGCATTGTACTGACACAAAATTAAAGGATAATTTTCCTATACTGGACTTTTAAGGTGGTTGGAAAAAAAGGATTGGAATGTCATTAAACAGTATTTAAGCTTAAGCATTTTTCTGCCTGCTGATGATTTGCTAATCATTCTGCTTTCCTTGAAAACTCCTAAAGCAAAACCTTAATTTTAATGTATTTGACTTGATTGGACTTAAGCTCGTACTTAATTACTTGAATCAAGTCCTATTAAATAGCTCTACAAATATTGATAATCTGTGTAATCTTTCTATGCAAGAAGCATGATCATGGAAAAAACACCAACAAACGAGGGTCAACTTTACAGTGAAGGAAATACATTGGCTGCCCAGGTATCAGCTGCTCTCTAAACAGTGGTCCATCAAAAGGAGTCAGTATTTGAAAGACGGTGTCATTTATTAAGTAAAGAGACAGTCCAAATACGTTAGTCTCAAAGGATTACAAATAGTACAAATGGAAACAAACTTTCTAGCTCTTTTCTAAATTAAACAATTAACTCTAATATTCACATCCTCAGAGACATTTCAGTTGAGCTAGCATGTCTAATTTATAATCAACGATTAACAGAAGATGCAACTAATTTGTCTTTGTTATTTGATTTTGCCACAGTCAAATTTACTCAGTAAAATGGATTGAAACAATGTTCTAAAGAGTGGTAAGCAATGAATTAGAAATCTGGTATGTGACTTCTTTGTAGACTAGCATTAACTGGATGTAATACAGGACAATATCTCTTGCATTAAGTAGTTTTAACAAATTAATTTTGACCCATGAGCTTAATAAAGTCTGTTAAGTAGGCCCAACATCTCTGTTATGTTAAATGGGGACCGAATATTTAATTATTTTAATTGTCTGATAAATGTGAAATTGAGAAAGTAACAGCCCTGCAAATCTTAAAATATATTTTCAGCCCTGCGTGTCATTAAGCATTACTCTAGTGATTTTACTGCATTCAAGAGGTTACAAAGTCGAGCCCAGCCACCCCTGATTGAATGAGAATTGCACATTAGTTCAAGAAAAATAGTTTTCCAGAGGTTAAAGTACCAGTCCAGGAAAGCCAAGACACATTTTCAGGAATATTTAGAGTGGCAATTAGGCAGTAGAAGAACTAAGGAAGATGGGCAGCCTTAATGTTGATAAAATACATTGCGCTGAAGTCAGTTGCAGTCATTCTCATAGTAAAGGTTATGAACTTTTAGTAGTTTACATATGACGAACTATCACTTTCATAGTCATCTTCTATGCTAAATATAGAGAAGTAAAACATTAAAAGACGAGGCAGCAGAACTACACTGTCAGCACAGCATGGTTGCGTGTATGCTCTCAGCTCTCCTAATTCCCATCGATGTGGTCTCTGCAGGCAAGCAGCAGTCTGCTCCCACTTCTTTTTTTGGTTTAAGAGCTTTTTTTTTTTTTACCCAAACTTACGCTGATGCACATTAGTAAGTCTTACTTTCACAGAAACCTCTCATGCCTGCAACACCACAGCTCTGTGCTCTATTTAAGCTGGTGCTGCCATTGAAAGACTATGTCCTCCATCCTCCAACCTGTGGCACCTTATTTGCAAACCCATCCCCAAAAGCTCTGCTGACCTGAATTGGCAAATACCTGTATTGTCACAATGCAAGAAGGTGCACGGCATGGAGAAATTTTGGGGCAGGGTGGGGTTAGAGGTAAACATGCAACTAAACCTTTCGATAGCAGTATCAGGTTCAAGTACAGCTCTAAATATAAAGTTATTGAACAATCAAATATAAAGTTTTTGAACAATCTAATTTCTGAACAGCCCTACTGAAGTCAATAACAGAGACTGTAATATTTCCTAGAAAGTGTTTAAAAAAAAAAAGTCTTAACAAGGATCACGAATGAACAGTAAAATGACTTTGCTGTTGAGAGGCTGAAAAGCATAGAAAATAGCCTGTGCAAAGATGTAGTCGTAGAGGGGCAGATTAACAGGACACCAAAGAGAAGAAACATGATATGCTGGGAGACAGACATGTTCATGCTGCACAGGTATGTTTGCATAATTACATGTGCTAGGAAGACAAGGATGATAGTGTTGCTGCTATAGGATTTAAATCACTGCACAGAAATAAAACGTAAATGTCCAATACAACAGAATAACTCAAATATTCTTACTGTGTAGCATGCTAATCACAACGAACTATTTATTCAGTTCATTGGTTCCAGGTATTAATTCCACCTTCAGACCAGTTGGTACTTTGCTTTTCTCATGCAGCTTTCTCACTTTTGTGGGGTACGTACGCCACAACCCGATATTTTCCTGCAAGACTTTTTTTCAAAATGGTTTGAACTGAAATCATCTAGAGTTTATGGGCATGCAGAGCAACAGGGCCCTTAATAAATAAATTTGTACGTATTTGAATTTTCCATAATAATAACACAAGATGACTCAACTGCAATTATTAGGTCTAATCTCTCTAAGTAATTATTTTACTACGGCAAAGAAAAAAAAGCATTGCTGAAAGCGTTCTCTCCAGAGGATGGTTGTGCACTGGACATAGGACAGATACTAATCAGCCGCAATAAAATAAAAACCACAAAAAGCAGCTACAGTCAGTATGCTGAGAAGTCATCCCTGTTAAAATCAATACCATGATTAATGCTGAAACACAGGAGATCAGAATCCATCATGCAATATTTTTTCCTGTCTGTACTGTTATTTTTATTACTTTAACTTTGCTATGCTGATCTATTTTACTTCTGAATAATTGCTAGAAGCCAGCTCCAACTCTTTATTGAGAGACAAAGGGAGGCTGATGTTCATGCTTAGCTGAGAAGAAAGAGGATGAGAAGAAAAAACAAAATGAAAAGCAAATCTGTTACGTGTATGAACTTCATAGCATTAACCAAACTAAACCGTACAACCTGGCAGATAATCCCTGCTGAAATTGCTGCAAAGTCTTTCAAGGCTTTCTGAGATGAGATTAGTCCCTGCCATAGACACCATCATTCTGGTGACCCTGGAGCTCCCTGGTGAAGGACTAGGTTCGCACTACTCCTGCCCCTTACCTTGCACTGTTTTTTTCCTGGATTCATTTTCCACTGCAAGAATCACATCCTCAATTTCTATCCCCTGGAAAGCAAACACTGCAAAGTAACCATGATGCATTCATATATATATTTTCAAAAGACAGGATGAGGTTCATACAATTAAAAAGTATCTGCTCAGAATATTCCAGTCAGTCTTACACTTTTTTTTTTAATTTAAAGTCTTTGATTGCTGCAATAAAGAATGACCTTGATACATAATAAATATGTTGGTTGTCATGTAGTTTAACCGGTAAGTTGCAATGTAGGGTAGATCATTTTACTGAAAAAGATAAAATCATATTTGCTTCAATTCTTCAAATAAAATAACTAGCCATGCAGCTGCAAAATTTGGCTGTTGACTTAGCAATATTTAGCATGCGGAAACAAATGACTGAGCACATCATGAAATAACACAAATAACTTTTTCTATCTATAAAGTTACAGTTTAGAAAGTAGTTATCAATTCCATCCCCATCTACCTACAGTGCCTTAGCACGCCCTGGTATACCTTTACAGCACTGTGATAGGGAGCAGTCTGGTGAGTACCAGTAACTTCATAAAGAAAGAAAACTAACATTGAAGCATCCTAGTTACAGAGTATTAACCTCAGAAATCCTATCCCATGCAGATAAATGTGTTACTCTGAAGAGACTAACAAGGAGTAACACCCATCATCTATGAAGAAACTACGGCAATGAGGTTATCTTCTACTCAAAAGCTACGCACGGGCAATTTCACTAAAGGCTACAGAATTACACTGATATTAGGTGAATAGAATAAATAAGATAGCATATCCTAGTAAAAAAAAAAGAGAAAAAAAGAAAAACCAAGTCATTCCCATACTTTCAGCTTGGTTGGGATCTCTATTTATAAGTAGACCTCAGAGACATGGCAGTCTCATGTGTAGTGTCCTTAATATTGTTCCTCTTCCAGAACAATAGTCCATAATATTATTGATCTCTAAACAATTAAAGTAATTTGCATTTGTCTTACAACTGACATGGGTTGAACATGTTCTTAAAACCCTTACTAAACATTTAGTCTCATAACACTAATATCTAAAAACTGTAGAAATTTTGTAAGTTTATATTTTGCAATTTTGTTAAAGATAATTATTTAACCATTGCTAACTATAACAATAAATGATTTAGCATTAACTATGAAGTTGAACGGTAGAGAAAAGGTACATATATCTTATAGACATAGCAGATTTTATTAGACAGCTATATTGGGCTTTGCTTTTCATCATCCTGCACAAGTTTTTACATCAAAGATTTTAGTCTGACACTTGGGTTTTTTTCCTTTCCATTTTATAAGATTATTGATGTATAATTTAATGATGGAAGATTTTGAATGCGTTTGTTGATAAATAGACGAGAAGCTTTGTTCTCCATAGGATCATTGCTTTTTATCTTTTTTCATTGAATTGTCAAGACTGCATACTTAATCACAGCTAGATGGTGGGCCTCATCTCGAACACCATAAAGTCAACGAGAATTTTGCAACTGATTTTTATTGGAATGAAACTGAGCATACTATTGGTAATTTGCAACTTATAAATGCCATTTGCACACATATCAATTTTATTAACTCCCTTAGTATGGAATTTTCAGAACGTAATACTTTGGCAGGCATTACTTTAGATTTATAGTGCTCCAAGATGACATTATTAAGCCACATTCACACCTCTGAAAATTGCTATAGCAACAGATTAGGACCAGTTCTTCTTCCACACTGATGGGTGAGAATCATCTCAACAACTGAAGTTTCTGTTGCCATGTTTTGGGGTCCGTCTCCTAAGGAAAAATTGGCTGTAAGATATATTAGCATATATATGCATACAAATAAATATAGATGCAAAGAGTACAAGCAGATGGTCACAAACTCTAAGGGAAACCGGAGATAATACGGGAAGTCACAGGATGAGTGGGGCTATCCGATTTCTAACTGAACTGCTATGGTGGAGCTAGCCTCTTCGGGAAGATGCCTTCTGAATCCTTCATCTTCTACAGATCTGAAAACTTGCGACAAAAACTGCGAAGATTGTTTGAGATTTTCTTAAAATATCAGCAATTTCTACAAAAAGAGAAAGTGAATGACTAGACTGGCTCCCAGCACCATCTCCAAAACTCTCTTCACAACTACAGCTGACCCTGCCAGAGCCACCCCTTCACTGTTGCAGGGGAAATATCCACTCCCTTCATCCCCTGTAAGGTTCCTGAGGGCAAAAGCAGTGAAATCATCAGGCATCTGGGCACCCGCCTCGTCACTGACCATTGCACAGAGCATGCAGAAGGGTTGAACAGCCAAGGAAACCAGAAGTCAGGCTTCACCGCAGATGTTACTATAAAGAAATCTTGTGCCTGAAACCCCCACTCACCTTCACCGAAGGGGGGATAATCCAGGTAGGTATAGAGCCAAGTCACGGAACCGATTCCTCTGGGAGAAGGAACAGAGTTTCTCCCTTCAACTGAGCAGCTAACCAAAGAAAACCAGTAGGGAAAAGCAATCTCCCTTTGCTATTTCCTACACTTTGAGGATAGCCTTTATCCAGGCTGTGATGTAGCTTCTTAAAATGTGAAATGTTAAGGAACCATTATTTCTTTATTAAGGATACTTGTAACTAAATCTTCACACTTTTAACTAAACTTTTGCATTTCTATTTGCCCAGGGAACAAAATGTAGCTCCGATTCCGATGACATGTCAGGTTATTGTACTTTTAAATGGTATTTCAGAATGAGTCCATCTCCTCTGTAGCTGTAACGCATGGTAGAGCCTGACTCAGTTTTCTTGGCAATGGTGACACTCCTGACTAATAGTGAATCGTGCTGACGATGTTATTTAACAATTTTCTAGCAGAAGAGCTACAAGCAGTAGTTTCACAAAACTATGAACTAAGATTAATTTTCTACAAAAAAATTAAACTCATTATACACTTGTGAGTTTGAGATGTTCTCTAAAGAGTTACCTAATTCTGAATTAATGCCTCCTAAAGCATTTCTGAACAATTGCTTTTTGATAAGATTATAGAGATATACGTGGTTAGCAGATAATCTTTTGAAATAAAGAGATTTAAAAGCCAGAGGAGTAATCTTCTCAGTGCCTGGAGATGGAGTGTAACCACCACAAAAATCTCTTCACTTTGTTCTTTGAAAGATGATACAAAGAACAAAAATTGATGATCAAATTAATTCAATGCAGAGATGCTGGCAGAAAGAAGAATAAGGAGGTTGTCGCTACTTCACAGGTCCAACATCGGTGGGCAGCAAAGCAGTAGGAGCTTCCCTGTTCCACAATAGCTGGTTGGAGGGCAAACATTGGATTGCTTCAAACCAGATGCTTGAACACGGGTGGCCTGCATTCCCTCTGTTTTCTAACCACTGAGCAACAGATTCTCTCTCTTCCTGCAATAATATTAATTAGATAATACTCCAGCAGAAGACTCTTGCCCTCCAAGACATACCGAGATAAGAGCTGGCGGGGGCATAAATCTTATCATCTTAAATCAGTTGTGCTGAATCTGGCCCAAAGCTCTTATGATTCATTGTGCTTAAAGGTTTTTACTATAATGTCAAACCATTGCCACGGGCGCTGCCATCGGCTACGTCACTGTTCTGGCTCCAGTGTATTCTCTGGCTAGTTCCTGTGTCATCAGCACAGGGTGATACCAGCAGACACTTCTTGAAGAAGACTTGAGAGGAAGAAAAAAGTAAAAAATTGTTTCTGAATTAGCAAGTGAAATGATATTGTCCTTGCAAAATACCTACTGCGTCAAACCTGAGATGCAGCTGGTTCATCCTCACTTCATTGCATGTTTGCTTATGCTTATGCATAATCTTGAGTTCTTCTCTATGCACTCATCTGCTGATATGTGGCTATGAATGAATTTTGAAAAGGTGGCTTAGCTCACCAGCTGTGGAACTTATTTCCTTTTTTTGTTAAGCTGAGCACTTGCTTACAAAGAATGTGGTCACTGCACAACTTATGTGTAAGTATATCTTCCTAAAAACCACAGTACATACTGATAAATAGAAGTAGTTCTTGTTTGTTGACAGGTCACTAGTGGTCCTGGAGGAGTAAAAGGCTCTACATTAGAAAAAGAAGAAAAAAAAAGGAGTGAAGTTTAAAGATGGGGAAACAACTTTCGAGGAGTGTTTAAAAGAACTGAGGGAGTCAATGGGCAAAAATAGTAGTCTACCAACACTACTGCTGTGAAAATAATTTGAAAACGCTCACCATTTGGGGCAATACTCTCCACGGCAGTGGTAAATAGCACACATTCTTTCCAATGACCTTCAGCTCCTGGTAGCTCAGTTCTAC
Organism: Steatornis caripensis; assembly: GCA_013398225.1. Taxonomy (NCBI): domain Eukaryota; kingdom Metazoa; phylum Chordata; class Aves; order Caprimulgiformes; family Steatornithidae; genus Steatornis; species Steatornis caripensis. Next base: position 382,548 of record VZSC01004239.1, read on the forward strand.
CTACCCATCTTCAACTTTCTTTGAGTTTCCTGTGGATCAAAGTCTGGAGTATTATGTGTCAGCTGCATAAACTACATAGGTTACAATGTGAGAAAATTCTGTCAGTAGATTTTCTCATATACCATTTTTTCTTCTCAGATAAGTTGTTCAGATATGCTTTCCCAAATTTCTATGCTATTTTAGCTAGTCTCTCAAATCTTGTTTCCTGCAGACTGATCTCTGACAAAATCTTTCCTCTGACAAAGCCATTCCAAGGATTACTAAACTGCAAATCACTATTGCAAGGAAGCTAAGGTATTTCACACATAAAACTCAAAGTGAGCCAAACATGATTTCTCTTTAAAAAAGCAACGGAACAGTCTTAAGATAGACACAGCAAAAAGTGCAAACATTCATTTAGAGCAAAGGTAAATCATGAGGCAGGTTGCAAACACCAGGTGTTTGCACTTGTGTATTACCAGGCGGTATTGTTGATGTTATTCATTTCATGTCTCAACTTAAGTTCCAACTCTTTAATGTGTAGAGAGGCGTGTAAAAATAGGTGTTGTTAAATGCTAATGTCTTCATAAAGCCCTCTGCAAAAACACAAACCACTGTAAGTGCAACATTGGTTTATATTTTCTGTTTCTCTTCTAATGTGTATCAGATTAATTTCTCTCAACAGATTGCTTATTCAAAGCAAGGTTGAATATATGCTATACTCTTTCATTCTAAGGTAAGAGCCTGTTTCCTGGTTTCTTTTAATCTATCTGTAAACTGTGAAGTCTGCCATCAAGTAGCTACATATTAGTTGTGGGTGTTACAACTTGTCAATCATGGAAGATTATCTAAATTGGTAGGTTTCTTAGACAGTGATTTTCTCCCAGATATCAAGTGATTTCCTTCTTAAAAAAGATACAGTAACTTCAGACACCTATATGAAAGAGCATATGAAGCTCATGGAACTTGTAGATTTGTTCTGGTGTATAATTTTGTGACATTTTTACATTCCACATAAAGTCGTTGTATGAGTGATTTTCATCATCGGTGATTAAAACTTTAGGACTAAAGTTACAGATTTTCTAGTAGAGAAAAAAGAAATACGTAAAGCACTGTAATCAATTCTCTTCAACATGTGGAGTATAATCCTCTGTTGAAGACATAAGAAATTCCTGACTGGGTGAGACCATAAGTCCATCTCGTCCAGCCGGGAGAGCTTGCATGGCTTGCCATGATCCACAGTCTTCTCCAGCGTCCACATTTCTCAGATTACAGATATCAGTGCAGACATCCTCTGCCTGATGCCTTCCTTCAGTATATTTTCATGGACTTGTTATCCATGGATTTGTCTAATCCTTTTTAGAAGGGGTTGATGTTGTCTGTCTCCACAAGCTCCTGAGACAGCCAGTTCAGGAACTTCACTTCCACAGTGGGAAAAAATAAAGGTACTTTTACTCTTGTATATTTTGAACAGATTTTTCTTCTAGTTTCGATAAGTTTCAGAACCAGGAGGAGTTTGATATTAAAATGCTCCTTTGGTCTATCCAAAGCCCAGACCTCAGAGAGCACAGGACGACACGCTTCTCTCTTTTCCCACAGTTTTCCAGCACGCAACCATGCCTGCGAAATTCACCAGACTGCGTTACTGAGCACACAGCCTCTTCCAGTCTTTTCAGCACTACCACATCACAGCCTGCTGAATCCACAGATCTTCCTTTTCAGTTAGTCACTCCACTTCATTTACCTTCAGTCCTAGGGCAAAAAGTCTCCCTGTTGCACAGTTTCTCCTTAGTCCTTGCACAGACATCAATGGCAGCGGCGCAGCCTGAACGAGCGGCAGAGACGCGTGAAGCCATGCACGGCGCGGATCAGGGGTTGGCGCTTTGCTCTGGCTCGGATGCCAGCTGGGAGGACGGGACGCCTTAACAGGGAAGCACCGCAAAAGCAAAGGGAAACAATTTCTCCAAATAGACAGAAAACGCTGATACCATGACATGCTGTGACAATAAGCTTACTTTAACCATTAAAATTAATCTAAGAATGATCATTGCAAATATAGGTAACAAAGATATTTCCTCAAGAACACTGATGTAGATTTCTTGTGTGGTTTCTTAATAACACACAGCAAGTCCCATTAACTAGGACACATAAATGTCTATTAAAGGTGTAAGGAATGAAATGGGCTAAGAGGAAAAAAAAAGGGCAGGATTTCTTCATCTTGTTTTCACAAACAAATTCTTTAGGCCCGTTTCAGCGTTGAAGTGGAATTTAGGTAGGTGCCACTTGGAGGCACTCTTAGACTGTTCTCACTTGAAGTTTTTATAAGCACTTCATGCAGGGAAACAGTAATTTTTTTTATTATTTCTTTTTGCTCCTAATAATCATCTAGAAATGGGTAATTAACAATGGTTTGGGTAATTAAACTTTGACATTACTCGTATTTATTACCTTGTAATTTTTTCCAAGGTAAACAGTCCTCTATAGTTTCAATAAAACTGACTTAATTCCCTTGTGCAACGGATGATAAAATGTTGTCTGTGATGCAATACTGTTTCAAAGAAGTGGTTAGAAAGGATTGCAAACTGCAAACTTACACAGATTATTCACTTTAAAACTGTGCGGGGTTTTATCTCTTCAGATTTGAAATTAAACACCCAGCTTGTAATTATATTCTATGTATGTTAAATTATATATAATTATTTTTGAGAAGCAGAGAAAAGTATTCTGTTTTATAGGCACATATAATCTCTCCATTTTGATTGAATGTTAGATATGGAACATTGGAATACATTTCATTGTAGTTGGAGCACTATTTCTTACACAGATGCAAAACTCAATTATTCTCAGTCTAAGCAGAGATGGCATTTTGCAAAGCATTGGTGCACCACAAAGTACTTTTAGATTTTAAATGATGTATTTGTTAATTCTCCGTAGGCCACCAAAGAAAAAAATTAGTCTGGTTAAAAGAAATCTTACCCCCACGTGTTACACACCTGTGAAAGCCTACAAAGGAAAAAAAAAAGGACTTGGACCACAGTGCTGTCCTTAGTAAAGAGTGCATAAAGGGAAAAGGTCTTCTAACAGGGGAGAAACAAAATAATGATTTAGAAAATCACAGATTGGGTCATTTTCACCGTAACCCTGGGCTGTAGCACCCATGCTCCCATACCACCTCACACCTCTGCACTGGGTCAACTGACCAAGGCTTGCAAAAGAACGACACAGGATCCTGCTTCCTGCTCATCCTGCAGAGGACGTACCACAAACAGCAGCACAGGACCTGTATTGAGGTGCTGCTGGTAAAGCCCTTCCCAAACCGGACAGAGAGGAGACCTCACCCTCCTGCACCAGCACAGCCTTGTGGCATCTCAACATCAAGCAAACAGCAGTATTACAAGCAAGTTCCTAGCGTGGTCTTCTCGCTTCAAATGACGGTTTTACACAGCTAAGATGTGCAGTTCAAAACACTTTTGAACAATGCGTGTCATTCAGAGCTATGTACCTCATGTTCATCTTTCCAAAGAAAATCTTGCATATGTTCTAAATATATTTTAGGAATTCCTCAGAGNAGCAAACAGCAGTATTACAAGCAAGTTCCTAGCGCGGTCTTCTCGCTTCAAATGACGGTTTTACACAGCTAAAATGTGCAGTTCAAAACACTTTTGAACAATGCGTGTCATTCAGAGCTATGTACCTCATGTTCATCTTTCCAAAGAAAATCTTGCATATGTTCTAAATATATTTTAGGAATTCCTCAGAGCGATGGAAATTAGCAGGAACTATACTTGAGCACAGTGGAAGTTTAAATACTGAGTGGTGAGAGATAATACCTGCCTAGGGAGCCATAAGGACAAAAGTGTACTTAAGGAGAATGATGGGTTTCAGCAATGTCATAAAGGCGGCGTCAAGTGGAAGACGCATTACCAGAAGGAAGGGAAGGAGCTGAAAGCCAAGAAAGTTACATGCCATAAGAGCAAAGAGAAGATGGACGTTAACCCTTTGGAAACCTTCCCACTCTGTTTGCACCCTTCTTTTTAGGGTCTATAATCTTTCCTTCGCAGCAGGCACTGAGCATGCTTTTCTGCCAGAACTGTTTTCTTTCCTGATGCAGAAGCCACCCCAAAGGGCCAGAGAAGCACTGCCAGACCCCATGTCCCATCTCCAACAGCAGGCAAAAGCCAAAGCCCACCCCTGCCCATCCCACTCCTAGCAGCTCAGCACCCACCAGAAGTGCTTTTCCCCGCCACCCTTTGCTAAAGACTTTCTACACAAAAAAAAAAAAAAAAAAAAAAAA